>CAWUFW010019672.1:0-177607 GCA_963921515.1 Calotriton arnoldi
TCCTGGACCAATTGTTCCCTAGAGACTTCACTTGCCTGCACTACCTGCATCATTCCTGCACCTTCCCATCTCTCTGCTGCTGTGTCCACATCCTCTGGGAGCTGCTATGGCACGTACAGATAACAGGGCCCCAGCCTTCACCCAGGAGGAAAACCAGGTGCTGCTGGACGCCCTCCTGCCTCTGTACAGCCAGCTCTATGGCAAACCAGAGGAGCAGATGAGTGATGATTGCACTGTATTTACATTGGAAATTTGCATTTACCATGCACTACTAGCATTATGTATCTCATAGCCAAGCATGCAAACTGTTTTTTGTAAGTTTAAGTGTGTAGCTAACTGTTCTGGGCAGGTACAGTGCTGTAGATGTGTGTGTACTGGGGTAAACATCTTATCACTGTTCTCATGGGATGTAGTCATCATTAAACACAGGACAACTGCACATAATGCCACTTGCCTACTCCTTAGACATTGTTGCCAATCTGACCATGACCTATGTGTACAGGTGTTTGACTCAGAAACGTGTTGCATGTGATCTAAGGGTCTGTCATCGCGTCATCCTTACAGGTCAACTCCCATCAGAAGGCCTAGCTGTGGAGGACAATCGCACGGAAGGTGCGCTCCGTGGGGGGTCGCAATTCGGCGCATCTGTCATTGCAGCAAATGCTGGCAGGACCTTCGTGGCTGGGGTAAGAAGATTGCAGAAGTCCAGCTGGGCCTGTCAGCTCCAGACAAGAGGGGCAGGTGCTGAACACTGACTCCCCACATGCTCCAGTTCCTAGCGGTGGCCTTCCCTGACCTGGATGGGAAGTTGAAAACCACAGAGCAGCAAAGAGGGGGTGAATATGTGCCTTGTCACACACCTTTTTTAAATATGCATGTTGTAGTATCTTTTCTTAGCCTGCTGGCCCTTTTAAGGTTTGTAAGACACCCAAAACCACTGTTCAGTTTTAAAAGATGCATATGCACAAGGATTATTAGATGCCTGGTTATGCCCCTTTCATCAGGGACAGGTGAGGAAGTTATGTTCAGGGTAGTGACAGTAGTGCCATGCTTATATGATCAGCAGAAATTACAACGACATGTGCATGGAGATAACCTTCAGGAGTAATGCGATTGCTCGACATGTGTCAGCACATTGACTAATGTATGACCTGTTCTCAGTGTGGTCTCAACAAATCTGTGAAGTATGTTGTTATTGGAGCACTCAAGTGTGAAAAGCCCATGCTATACATTCCGACAGTAGGTGACGTCTTTGTTGAGGCCTTGGTGAGTTTTGGTTGGTCAGTTGTTAGAAATGGGGGTCTCTACTTGGCAAGGGTTTGCACCTTTGTCCAAGTAGGGACCCTTCCTTCTAGTCAGGATAAGGGAGTTATACTCCTAAAATAACCCCTGCTCACCCCCTTGGTAGCTTGGCACGAGCAGTCAGGCTTATCTTGGAGGCAGTGTGTAAAGCATTTGCACATAACCAACAGTAATACAGTGAAGACAATACAAAAGGACACCACATCAGTTTAGAAAAATATCCAATATTCTTATATATAGAAAACAAGACCAAAAATGATAAAAATCCACCATACAAGACTTGAAATACAGTTCCTTGAAGTTGATAGCTCCATCTGGCGCTATCACGGCGTTGTGAACAACAAATCCAAACAGTTCTGGCTGACCGCGGCGTCGCAGGCCAGCTACGGTGTCGGGAAGACCCGCAAAACAGTACCTTTAGAAATGCATGGCGTCGGCGACCTCTTGGTGAGCCTCGAAGAGCCAGTGTCTCCGTAGGCGTCGGTTCCGGAGGTCGGTGCAGGAGTCGTAGGGCCCTTGAAGTCACACGTGTTGCAGATCAAACTCCTCGCGGTTGAAGTCGGTAGCGTCGGCGTCGGCAGGCGTCGTGGCTGTGGTGCGAAGTGAGGTGGTGTGGCTTGTGGTGCCCTCAGGTGACTGTGCAGGCTGCGGCTTCGTGACGGTCGACCAGTTGCGATGAGACCAGGACTGTGGTGCGAAGTGATGCGCTGCTTGTCGCGGTGCTGGCAGGTCACGGTGCAAGCAGCATCGTCGTCACTGCAGAAGCGCTGTCGTTGGCTGACGAACTGGAGTCGATGGCGCCAGCCGGCGGGCGTCGGGGTTGCTGTGCAAAGTGAGGTGTTACGGCGTGCGGTGCCCTCAGGTCGCGGTGCAGGTAGCGGCTCAGTGACGGTCGTCCAGCAGCATCGGTGAGACCAGGGCTGCGGTGCGAAGTGATGCGGTGCTCGTCGCTGTGCTGGCAGGTCATGGTGCAAGCAGCGGCGTCGTTGTTGCTGAAGCGCTGTCATCGGCTGGCGAACTGGAGTCAATGGCGCCAGCGTCGGTAAGCCAAGGCTGAGGTGCGGGATGAGGACAGTGCGTCGTGTAACTTATGAGCGGTGCCCTCAAACCACGGTGCAAGCAGCAGCGTCAATGTCGGCGTGGAGCGGCATCATCTGGGATACCAAGGCGACAGCGTGAAGCGAGGTGGTGCGGAGTGCAGTGCCCACAGGTCGCAGTGCAAGCAGCGGCTCGGTGGCGGCATCAGGTGGCTTTGACAGTGAGACCAGGGTTGCGGTGCAGCGGTAACCTCTGCTGTGCCTTCAGGACACGGAGTAGGCAGCGGCATCGTAGACGGCGTCGGGTTGCTTTTTTTCTGCTGCATAACAAAACACACAGTCCCAGTGCTGATGGCCAAAGAACTTGAAGTCTTTGCTGTTCCTGAGACTTCTTGAACAGGGGGCAAGCTCTACCTCAAGCCCTTGGAGAAACTCACAAAAAGAAATTGCAGAAAGTTTAGTCCAGTCCTTTCACTGCCCAAAACAAAAGCAGTAACTGCAGGCCAGCACAGCAAAGCACACAGCAAAGTGGTAGTCCCTCCTCACAGCTTCTCCAGCTCTTCTTCTTGGCTGTCTTCATGGTTCTAACTGAGTTCTAAAGTCTGGGGTCTGGGCCCCAATATTTATACCCCAAATTCCTTTGTCCTCTCAAGCAGAGAGTGTCTATGTTTAGTCCAAACCAGTTTGTCCTCTCTGGCTCAGCTTCCTGACAGGGGTTGGAGAAAGCATTGTGGAAGGCAGACCTGGCCCATTCAGGTGCAAGGAAATCTCCTCCCACTACTTTAAATGCAGCCCAGGTCTATTCAGCCCAGCCCTGACGCATCAGACTCTCTGGAGCCACTGCACATCCCCAGCCCCTGTCACTCCAAAGCCAGACAGCCAATCCAGTTCCTAGCAGAGGCACACAGGATGGCTAAGCAAGAAAATACCTACTTTCTAAAAGCGGTATTTTCAAACACAGAATGTAAAAATAAATCACCCATTACTAAAAGATGCATCTTTAGATTCTGCGTTCAGGCATACTAAACTTTATTTTCCTATCTGGTCCCAATGGGAAGTTATATTTATAAGATGTTATAATACTCACATGCTTTCCTATGGGCCAGATAGCCTTTCAATATTGAAAAACGAAATTGGCAGTATTTCACTATCAGGACATGCCACACACATCAGGGCATGTCCTACCTTTCACATACACTGCACCCTGCCCACAGGGGTACCTTGGGCCTACCTTAGGGGTGACTCACATGTAATAAAAGGGAAGGTTAGGGCCTGGCAAGTGGGTGCACTTGCCAAGTCGACATGGCAGTCCTAGACTGCACACAGACACTGCAGTGGCATGTCTGAGTTACCTTTGAAGGGCTGCTTGTGTGGGTGGCACAACCAGTGCTACAAGCCCACTAGCAGCATTTGATTTACAGGCCCTGGGCACACACAGTGCACTGTACTAGGGACTGACTAGTAAATCAAATAACCAATCATGGAATCACCAATCCATAACAACAATTTACAACAGGAGCACTTGCACTTTAACACTGAAGAGCAGTGAGAAAGTGCGCAGAGACACTAAACCAGCAAACACAGAGTCAAAACCGGGAGTTCAGAAAGCATAAAGACAGGGGAAACACAACAAAAGATGCCAAGTCTAACACAGTGTTCCAATGTTAGGTCCCATCCGTGGTGCTCAGTGTATACAAATGTATCCCATGGGCCAATTACAGGTTTGCTATAAGCCTGGGCGGAGTTCCCGTAGCTCTGCTACGCGGTATTCCATGAAGTTGTAAAAAAACTGCGAGCTATGCAGAGTTTCGCTAGCGCGCGGAGTTGCTTGTTCCGCCCGTTCGCAATGCGTTTTTGATGTTCGGGAACGCGCATTGCCTGTTCGGGAATGCGTATTGTGTGGTCGGGGGAAAATATCGCACGAACTTCACCACGCGGTCGCCCATGGGCGCGGCCATCTTGTTTTTCATGTTTGCTATGGTTCTGGGCCTGTTTTTCTATCCTCCCTATATCTTTCCAATCCTTTGTTTCTAAAAACTTTTTTCTGAATATTTTTTATTCATTATCTATCCCTCTTTATTTCTGAGTGTATATTTTGCATTTTTTTCTACTTTTTGAGTGTTTTTTAGTGCGTTTTATTTTTTTACTTCCTTTGTTTACTTCCTACATTTTCTTTTCCGCCCCCCAGAACCATGGTGAAGAAGAGTAGTAAGCAGGGGAAGAGGAGGAGCGAGAGCCGCAGCCGCCTTCCTTGCGGGAAGCATTGCCCGGAAGGGGTGCAGGCCCGGGCCTTGTTTTCAGAGGTGGAGGTGGCTGCACTGGTTTTTTTTGTCCAGCGCCACCTCCCCTTAACCCTGGCAGCAGGTGGCAGGCCTGGGTCCGGGCTCCGGGAGTGTCACCGGCGGTGGGCGAGGGTGCGCCGGGTAGTTTTTTGCTGCCCTGGGGTCCGGCGCACCCATAACCAAATGACGCACCCGTGGTCTGACATCCTGGACCAGGAGCAGGACCTGCTGGACCTGCTAGGTGTTGAGGTCCCGGGGCTTGGTGAGTAGCGAATTATATTACTATTGTGTTCTTTTGTTCTGTGTTATTGCGAATATAATTTTTTTCCCAAATAGCAAGAATGCTGCTGCTGCTTACATGCAGGTAACTTACGTTTAAAAATCTTATATTATGCGATTGTTATTCTTCCAGACAGGTGCTCAACACTACTAATCATACTTGTTTGCAACTTTGCACTCGCTTGGCCTGGTTATGTAAGAAAGGCTAGAGAATTTAAGTTAGGTAATGCAGATAGGAAAGAATCCAGTCATTTCCTTTATCCTGTCAGGCTGTCCTGTCACTAAGATATTGGTAGTAGTTAGTTAGTATTATTTCGTAATTTAGCGGCCTGCATGATGCATCCTCTCACATGACTTCAGTCCTAGTAGAACCTTTTGTAGTTCATATAGTGCGTGAATAGCAACCAACCAATTTTGGTTATGCAATATGCATGCGTCCATCTATGCATTTAAGAAGAATAAATGCAGACTTAGTGAATTGGGCCGTCATAGCCGGTTGGAGTTGAGACTGAGAGATGATTGCGAATGAGATCGGAACTTAGAAGCAAATATAATGGTTTTGCAATTCATTCCAAAGTCTTTGGAATAATAGGCGGGCTAGGTAGGTTTAGGATTCAGGAATCGGAATGGAACTGTGTAATAATAAAGATACGATGGTCCACGACTGCGATACTAGTCTACTACTAGTCGATCTGATTTAGGATAGGTCAATGTTAAAAATCTTTTTAGAGCGATTATTTAATATTTATTTATTTAACACCAATCATTTTTTGTCTCTTTAATTATGTCTTACATGATCAACATCCAGGGGCAAGAAGAAGAAGACTGGGTCTGCTGAGGCGGGTGCGGGAGCCGGAGGAGACTCCCAGAGGCAGGAAGCGGCCTCAGACGCAGATGGCTCTGCTGGCCCCAGTAAGACCTCCTGGTGTTATTATATTAATGTATATTTCCCTAACTTTTACCGCTCTATTATTTCCATTTCCTAATTTTAATTTTTCCCAAATCCTCTTCGATCTATCTGTTTCTAAATTCTTGTTCTTGCTCCATTACCTACTAACATTGTTTCTAGTGTCTTTTTTTTTTACATCAAATCAAACTGCCTCTGACTCCGTATTAGTCTGTCTGCAGCTTGCTTTCTTCTGGTTTTCCACTCAGCTTTCCCTCTCCCTTTATATATTTTGTGGATTGCCTAGTGGTGGTACTGTAAGACTCAGAGAACCCATTGGTTCTACTACTAGTACTATTAGTAGTAAGGATTCCTTACTACTAATAGTACTAGTATCACTAATCTGCTGTGCAGATTGCATGCCCAAGTAAGGTATGCTACGCAGGTTTCTTGAGATGAGAAGGCTTTATTTTACTGTCTCATGCTCAGTCAGTAAATGGTGGTCACTCACGTTGGACACCCTAAAGTGGTGTATTTTACTTTTTCTAATCCAGGCCTAGTACTTTTTTTATTAGCAGCAGTTGATGGTGAACACTGAACAACTGATTACCGTGCACCATGGCTGGAAGGAAGTATGAGGAGGAGGACGGCACCATTATTTTCCAACTAAGAGAGACCTCCTGTCCGCCCAGTTGGCCACTCTTTCTTCTTTTCAAAAACTGAGATGCACCAATAGCTCTAGCCACTAAGTCCAGTCCTTTGGGTTGTCCTCTTCTTGAGAGGCTTTTCAAAAACTGGCACCAACAAAATGCCCAACCGTATATTTTGTTATTTTTGATAGGATCCGATTTGTAGATAGTGATGTGTGTGGTGTATGTATTATTGTGTATTTTCACTCTAGCTAATGAAAAAAATAAATAGGGGAGGCATATATGTTATCTAAAAATTATTTGAAAAAAACCATTTCCAGGTGTACCGACCACCACTCCGGAGGGAGCGGATGCCGCAGCTGCAGGGAGTGAACCAGCAGCAGTGGTGGGTGATGGTAAGTCATATTCCTTACTTATTGAGAATGATGAACACACGAGCTGCAAGGGTGTACAGTACACTCAGTACACTGTACTGCTGCTGAGACTAAGTTGGTGTGAACACTGAACAATTGAAGAAGACACCCTTTACTTAACATTAGCATTAGCGGGGATTGAGTAAGTGAGGATACCACAAATGTTATGTACTGCTAGTGCTACTGTGCCACTATAATTTAATGTGTGTAATTTTGTGTTACTGTTTTGCTAAGAGTATTGGTTACAATTGTCTTTTTTCTTTCTTGATATAGCTACTCCTTCTCAACCCAACATGCAGGAGTTAGCAGCAAGGACAAGGCAATGGAAGCTGGAGGCCATCCGTGCCAAATATCGCTGGCTGGTTGTCCTGGCGGAGGAGGAGGCGGCAGCTTCCTTCAATGCTCTGGGCCCCAGCCAGGCCCCACCGTGCCTCAGGTGGTACGGCGCCGTGTTCTGGCCGCCGCCCACCGCAGCTCATCATCAACCACTGCTGCCCACCCCTGTTGTTCCTGCAGGAACTTTCAGCACCGCATGCTCCTCCGAATGACGTGCCTAGAGGCCAGGCTGGAGGAGGTCCTGGAGCTAGCCGGCACGCTCACCGCTAGCCCTCAGTTTTCTTGACCCTTGCCCCTTTTTTTATCTTTTTTTTGGTGGGTGGGATGTTGGGAGTTGGGGAAACTTTGGGTGTTGTTTTTGGACATTTGGACTTCTTGGAGTGACATTTTGGAGTGGACAATCATGGACATTTAATTTACTGGACATTAGTTGAGGTTAGGGAGAGGGGTGGGTCAGGTGTTGGGGGTTTCTTCTAGTTTATTTGTTAGGGTAATAAATTATTTATAGTTTTACAATACATATAAATCTTTTCTGGGGCGGTTACTCTTTTACGTCGCCTTGTTTCCTCCTTTGCTGCAGGGCCGCAGCCAGTTTTTGAAATCTGCCAATAGTGTAATACACACCAACAGATAGATGCGGTACCCTCACTTGCCCTACTACTGTCAGTCTATCCTTCTAGTCTATGCAGGTTGCAACTAAAACCCCTATATAGTATGTACTCGGAAGGATGTGGATGAGTGAATTAATTAATTTCCATAGTATATACATTATTGTCTCCTCCACACTTCTTCTCTTACCTGTGATTGATGTTTAGGTGCCATGGTGGGTGGTGGTAGCAGTAGTAGACAGTTGCATTTGCAAAAAATGAAAATGAGACAGTCAGTCACCTGAGGGAGACTAGGGAACAAGCAGTAGAAGTAGAGGACACAAGAAGAAGACTGCCAAACAAGAAACCATGATGATGATGATAAGCAATGCTAAAGTAAAATAAAACATAATGGTGGCAGGGATAGCCTAGTACAAATAACAAACTGAAGTTGACTCGACCTATGAAGTGGACAAGCATATCCTTTAGTGCTGGAAGGATGATAAATCGATGCCGGCAATTAATTATGGTGGATTATGTTCCTTTGGAAAACAAATTGATAAGCGAATTCTGAGCATGGGTGGGCAATCCAATCAATTTGGGGAGTGTGGATATATATATATATATATATATATATATATATATATATATATATATATATATATATATATATATATATATATATGGGGAGGTGCACCATCTCAAGTAAAGGCAACAGAGAGGCTGTGATGGGAAACCATTCCTTGACTGTGCAGCGCAGAGATCCGAAAAACAAAGAAACTTTTCTCTGCATCCAAAGTCCTACTAAGGAAAAGACATGCATTTTAATATTAATTACTGCAGGAGCCCACTTAGGGGAGACTTTTGCTCGTCATGGAACTACTTGTCCCAGCATGCCACTAAACTGCACTATGCAAAGCCTATTAAGGAAAACAAATGATGAGACATGCAGAAATAAACATAAAAGAGAGCCTTTCCTGTGGTAATTTTTGCAAGCCTATGAGGAAGATGCTTTCTGCATCGAAACGCGTGAGGCTACAAATTTTCTTTTTTGTTTTGCAGAGGAGAGTCAAGAATGAAAACCAGATGGCTGGATTGCTGCTGAGTGCCCTCCCGAAGCTCCAGGGCATTTGTTTGAAATATATATATATATATATATATATATATATATATATATATATATATATATATATATATATATATATCTGCTGACGGGAATGGAGAAACCCGTTTAAAGCACAGCAGTGCACAAAGGAAAGCACAGCAGTGCACAAAGGAGAGCGCAGAAGCCCAATTCCAGATGAAATCCAAGCGTTTTATTATTCATGAAGGTGGCTGCACATTGAAGTCCTTACACATTTCAGCAATCGTGCTTTTATTCACAGGTGAGTAGGATTGCAGTCAGTGAAAACCAGGTGCTTAAATCGGTGATTTCACGTGGCTTATATATATATAGGGTTAGGGTTTGATTAATGGTTGGGAAGGGGTATTTGAGAGAAAGGTTTGACAAAGACACAGACGACCATCATAAATCTGTTAAGGAAGAAAAAGGAAATGCATGCATGATGATGACTTGATGAGTAGTACTAGACTAGTAGTACAGGGTAGCAGTATATTATTAATTATTATTATTATTATTAAGCAATTGCCATGCCTGTCTGCCCCCGATAGACCCAAGTTGCATACATTTTATGTTCTGTTGTACCGGGCTTCCTTTTAAAGCTAGCAAAGAAAATTTAAAAATATCTAAAGGAGTCAAATATAAGCAAACATAATAAACAACAACACACACAGTCATAATGATTGAAGAGAAAAAATGAATCAAATGAAATGATGATACTATAACTATGTTATGGTCGAATTGGGAGTTGCATCTCAGAATTCCTCTTGGTCCTTCCTTCCATGGGCGCTCCGTCCGTCAATCTTGGGTGCCTGCCTGGAGGATGCGGTTTGGTAAGGTAAGTGTGAGTTGTTTTTCCCAGTATAGCACAGGGTAAAGTGTAGATGGAAAAACAAAAAAGATATTGAAAAATCAAGGAGAAAAGTAAAGTTAAACTGCATAAATTAAGGAGGAGTGCAACAAGAAAACTATCAGTGGCGGCATGGCTAAATCATGTCTACTCTGTTTCCAGCATTAACCTACAACAACAACAGGAGCAGGCCCGCCCACCCAACCTCCACTTAGCTTAGATTTTGAGCCAGACAGCACTGAGTACACATTCACAGCAACATAGCATTTTCCAAATTAAGTGACTAAATCAATGCATTGCTGTCAGTCATACCACTACACTCGCCTCGACCACTACACAGACATGTAGGTCTGGTGTTGTTGTTTACCTTTTAGGCCAATTCATGAAACGCCAGAGTTATTCCATCAATCATCTCCGATACTACTGACTGACTACGAGTATGGTATGGTCATCATGGTGTCCAACTCTGTAGTGTACCGAGTGAGTCCAGAATCAAAAATGCAATGGATCGGCCTGCAGTAGTACAATTTTATTATTGAACAACAAGAAGGGAAACATTGACTTGAGTCACTTTTTTGTGTGTAGATTAAATACTAGTAGACATCATGCACAACAACACAAACACCAATCACTCAGAGTCAGCGTGCAATGCATGCCATCGTTCTTACGGGGCAGTCCCTCCAGGCTCGGGAAAGGAGCATAGCTATAGTCAGGTTATTTGGAGGGACTCGACGAGGCAGGCACACATTTCACATTTCTTGTACTATTCTCTATCTAATTGTCTGGCTTGAGGAAAATGTATTTAGGGCGAGTCAGGACTGGAGCAGGACTCGGAGGAGTTGACTTACTTCTTCACTGACTGCACCCAGTTGCAACTCCAATCCCGCAATAAAAGAGTAAGACGGTGGTGATGGAATTGTTGTGATTCGAACCAGAAAGACAGTAACACACACAAATAATAACAGTAAATAATATTCCTTAGCTGTATCTTTTTGGGAGGCTTTTTTTGGGAGTGAAAGCAAGAAAGAAAGTAGCAAGTCGAAAGCCTAGTTGTCAGGGAAGTAGAGCTCGTCCTCAAACTCTGGTGGTTCACCCAGAAGTAGGTCATCCAACACACTACATCCATGACCTGAGTCACCGTCATCATCTTCCTGCTGTGCTACTTCAGCTATGGTGTAATCCAGTGGTATAAAGTGCTGATTCATTTTGATCATGGTTAACCTCTCCATGTTTTGGGGCGAGAGACTGGTCCTTCTCACTGTCAGAACAGCACCAGCACCACTGAAAACACGCTCAGAAGAGACACTTGCGACAGTGCAAGCCAGATTGTTTATTGCCAGCCTGCTGAGCACTGGCCATTGGTGCCTTTTCCCATACCAATACAGCAATGAGTTTTGATCAATGTAGACCTCCGTTGGGTCATCCAGATAGGCCTGGACTATCCGCTCAATGCTCATGGGTGCTCTGCTTTGCTCGGCCTCTTTTGCCTTTGCATCAGCACTGGACTTAACAAGCCCTTGCTGTAAAAACCATTCCTGTGCCAATTTTGGGGCTGATGCTCCTGTTCTTGGCGTTGTTGATGTTGTTCTTGGTGTTGTTGCTGGTTTTGGCGCTGTGAGCCAACTGCACTGCCCTCAGGCTCTGAAGTTGAACTTGAAGCTGGCTGCCCTGCAGTACTTGTTGTGCCCTGGAGTAGCGGGCCTCTAATTCCCAGCCGTTCTTTTTTAAGTGACTGGCTTCCACAGCTATCCAAGTTTTGTGGTTGGCAACATCCCCTTCTGAAAAAGGAATGAAAGTGTGCAGTAATGGTTTTTACCGTGGATCCAGAATTGTGGCACAATTGTAATGGTTGTATGACACAATGCCTTTTTCACTCTTATATTTTCAGTTAAGCGAAGGGTTAAGCTCTCCACCAACTCATATGCTTCTTTTCTTCCTCCACACCTGCGTACACTGCAGACACCCCTTCAGCTGTTCCTGTAGCATGGGCAACAATGGGATAGCTTGGCCCATAGTACAGTCCTCCTTGCTGACTTCCCATGTGAAGAGCTCGAAAGGAAGTAGCATCTCTGTCAGGCATTTAACTAGGCCCCATTGGTCCATCTCAATGATCATGCCTTTCACAGTAGCAACTCTGGCGAAATAGGACTGGCTGGGAACCTTCCATTTTGGGCAGATGGCTGTCACAAATTCAAGAAACCCACCCCTTCCACAAAAGAAAAAGGGAGGAGGTCCAGCGCTAGCATTTTAGCCAGCTTCGCGTTGTACAAACGTGCCATTGGGTGGATGCGTTCGTACTGTCCCTCCGACCTAAACATGCTGAGAATGGTAGCCTGGATTTTTTTCTTTTCTGGTGCCACTGATGCAGGTGACTTCTTGACGCCAGATGCTGTTAGGCTCAACACGCGTTTTTTCGTTGCGGTACTCTCTTGCCTGGGACCCCTTGGTGTCTCAGCCTGACTCTTAGTCTTGTGCCACTGTGATGTTGCTGATGAGGATGTGGGCGGTACCACTGCACTGCATTTTCTCTGTGTACCAGAGAGAATATCTTCCTCTTGTTCACCTTCCACCGTGATCGGATCTTCTACTTTGTCATCCCCACCAAGAACAATGGGCGCAGTTTTTTGGGCCGCTAAGGTGCGCCTCCCACTGGATCAAGTGGTGTTTTTTTAGATGGGTTGTTTGGCCTCTGGGACCATAGTTTGTACCAAGATTACCCCCACTAACACCTTGTCCACAAATGGAGCATATAGCAATGTTCACCTCCTTCCCGCTAACCGAAAAGAAGTCCCAAACTGGGGAGGTCAACTTTCTGGTGCTGCTGGTGCCACTTGCAATGCCGGATGAACTGGTAGGTGGGTGTGAAGCTTGACTCACTGCAGTACCTACTTCTACTGAGGTGGTTGCGGTGGATGTAGGCCGTTGCTGGCGAAATATGGAAGCTGGAGGTGGTGTTGGTGTATCATTTGTGTTGGTGGTATCCGTGCCACATCCCTCACAGCAAATTGGGATGGCGTAATGTCAGTCTCCACTGGGGCGGGACTAATGTCCATGATGACTGGCTCATCATCATCATCATCAACCTCTTCTACATCTACCTCCATAACTCTAAGACTTTCTGGAAACTTCCTTTTCCCTAGCCTTGTCTTGTGGGCGTGGCGTGTCTCCAACTCAGACGGAGGCGGGATCCAAGTGGTGTCTAGATCATCAGAAAGGGGATTTGGAGAAGAAGTTGATGGACTAACCCTCCTTTTCCTTGCTGGGGATCTGGAAGACAATGGATCTTCTGAAAGAGTGGCTTGCTCTTCTTCGATCAAGCTTGATCTCCTGAACTGCCCCTACTTCGGGAGGAACTACTACTATTGGGGGTGGTTGCGGCTGTTGTTGCCCACTTATCGAAGTTCCGGCATTTATTGGGTACTACTTTGCGACACGCTGCTGCAGGCGCAATTTTTGGTTTCCCAAAAAAAGTCTTGGGCGACATACTAGTCTTGGTAAGTGCCAGTGCCTTCTTCTCACTGCCAACTTTTTTGGTACTAGACCTGGTACCTTTCTTTGGGGCCATCTTGAAGATGTCAGCAGCACACAGAGGCACAAGTTGAAGAGATGTCTGTGGTCACACCTCACGTGACGTTGTGAGAAGCAGGAATTCTGTCTGGCAGTACAATGGGTGATGACGTCTCCTCCTCTTTTGTGCACCTAAAAGCAAAGAAGCAGGAAGAACATCAGTGAAACGTGGCATTCATTGTTGTGGTTCAATTACTACTAGTACAAACAAACAAATATAATATATAACTTAGTGTGTGGTCACACTTGTTAGTGTTATTAATATTATTAAATGTATTACCTTAGTTACTAAAAAACATAACAATACAGTGCAGACATTTGTGAGACTGACAAAAACAAGGGTTTTCATGGTTGGTGTACTAGTGTACAGTACACTCAGGTAGGATAGGAAAGAAGAACAACAACAACAAAAATACAAATGTAACGGATCCGGTCTGGCATTGTGCATCACGTGGGATTCAGCATTCAGGGAGCTGCAGCTGACAATGGATAGAAGCAATAAGCCAAGAGGAACAAAGGAAAGACATGCAGGCCTAATGCAGAAGCACACTGGCTGCCTTCACAAAATGGCCGCCAGCCACATAGCCAGGCCAAAACAACAAGAAAGGGAAGACAGACAATGTAGTCCTATGGCAAAAGCACACTGGCTGCCTTCACAAAATGGCCGCCAGCCACATGGTCATTCTCTCACAACAACAGCAAACAGGTGGCCTGGAAAACAATGAACTCAAGCAGGCCTTTATGGTCACAGACTTTGCCCCTGGCCACATGGGAGGCTCAGCCAAGGCAAATGCTGGCCCACTATTACAAATTCACTCAGACACTGGCCAGACAAAGGAGGCAGGCTAAACAACAAAGCTTTAATACAACAATGCCAAAAATGAAAATCCACAGGACTAAAAAAGGTTTGCAGGTTACACAACAACCACACACATCCAACAAAGGCATTTATTTAACACACATGAAAAAGTGAAATACCCCAAAAAACACATTTTGCATTTCAATCCAATGCCATCCATGCCCTAAATGATGTTTACAAATTCAACAGACACCATAGAAACAGTTGTTTCATGCACCCATGAGTAGCTCTGGGCCTACTGGCTGAAAGGCCTATTGGCAGACTACTGGGCTAGTGAATTAATTAAATATTGCAAATTGATTTCAAAAGTTGGAGAAAATGTAGTGAACTGTGCAACATGTTTCCTTTATAAAAGAAGAAAAGTTACTTACAAAGAAACAACTAGGCCCCTACTGAAACTACAGCCCACCCACCACAATAAATTTAAAAAAAACAAAGAAAAGGACAAAAAAATGTAGGTGCAATGCCCCAATCAAACAAACAACACCAATTTTCCAACTTACTTGTGAAATCTCAAATTCAAAAGTCCTCAAATCCAATGATATATGATGCAGCAGACACAAAGAGGGATTCTTCCAGCTCCAAATCCAAATGAAAAGTTAACAGGAGATGGACAAAGCACTGGGAGGAGCCTGCTGGACAGCTACAGGAAGTTGGAGACTCTGGGGCACTTCCTTCCTCTTAAAAAATAGTTAAAAAAAGAAAAAGGACTCCTTGCACAAAAAGTACAGCCAAATGTCAATCTGAGGAGTTATTTTAATCCAAATCATCATTTCAAGAAGGTTTTGATGCTGCTCGAGAGAGATTCTTCTCCAGATTGCAAATTCTGTGTGTTCGGGATCGCGATCTTCACATAACTTCCGCCAGAAGTCCGATGGCGCGCCTGAATGACGTTTTCGCGATTGCACACTCTCGCAGGACCGTGTGGCCGGCTACCAAATCTCGTGGCGCTCGCGAACGAATGGGAAATCTCGTCGGTGATCGCAGGCACCCGGTAAGTTGCTCCCGGGTGCACAAAAACGCATTTTGGGCATGCAAACACAAAAAAACCTCCGCTCCGTTGCGGAGCGCTGAGTTTTCGGCAACTCCGCATTCTATGCAGAATGCGGAGTTGCAAAAAGTCTGCAAACTCCGCGAACGGAGCGGAGTTTTACGCCCAGGGTTAGTTTGCTAACTCAGGTCACCTGTCACACTGGCCTTTCATATGATTGGGTGTGAGATTCCATTCTGTCCATTCAAAAGACTAGGTCCATGTGTTTGACTCTGTAACGGTGACAACACATGCCATTCAGTGTTCAACACAGGTGGTCACTAATGGAAACATGGCTGCAATTGTAAGGTATGATGTTAGATACACATTCACAATGGTTGACATGTGTGTCATTTCTCTTGGCTATTTATATTTGATGGCTTTGTAAACCTTGTGTTTGATGCATCACTGTCAGATTCAGAGATGTCAATTGTGCATCATTTTTGAGAAAGTTAAGAAAATGAGATGGTAAACCAGAGTAATGTAAGCTGTACAAAGTGTGAAATATGTCTAAAAGAAGTGAGGGACATTCAGACTTGACCCCTATAAATGGGGACTTCTGCACTCTAGACAGAATTGGTACACAGTGTTAACTGAACTCTTAAAGAATAGAGGTTCATTGCTAATAGACAGGCGAGACAATGCATCCAGACAGCCCAGTGGCATAGTGTTCCACCTGAAGCATTGTGGAGATGCAGTCATCAGACTTGGAAGTGTGTTGACCATTGTTCACATCTGAAACTGGTGAGCTGTTTCCAATGTGCACAACATTCTGGATCATCTTCATAACACTGTGCATAGATGACACAAGACTGTAGGCCACGTGCCTCTCTCGCTAGCTATACCTACTACCTTGGTGTCTCCACAAATAGAGTCAGATGTGTGACCTGACAGTAAAGTACCTAAGTTACAGGACAAATGAGCACAATCACGGTAATCTGTGTGATATTACTTATACAATGACTATCCCAGCTTGATGTATGACAACAAAGTCATATGACCTGTAACATCAGAGGCAATGGTTCCCAATTTGATGACTAGGGATTGCTGAATGGATACCATGTCTCAATTTTATTGTGTGAGTCCTTTTTACATTGTGGTCCCTCGCATGAGATGAGACAGGTATGTCATGACACGAGACCGTCAGGAGCAAAAGACGATACATCACCTGCTACATAGTGAAGTAGTTGACATTGTGGTTGTGGAATTTAATATTGATACACCAGTGTTGCAGATCACATTATGTGTGAGGAAACAATGGTTACTGGCATACTGAGAAGTGCCATGTACGGAACTAAATTAAAATGGAATGGCACAAGTCCAAATGACGTATTTGGTTGATCAGTGAAGATTTGTGATGATACCTATGTGTCAAGTACATATAGATGACTTATGTGATTCTTTTTCATTCTTGTTCACAGCCTCAGCACCGGCCAGCGGAGGAGGCAGTGCCACTGACAAAGGGGAAGCAGCTCGCCAGACTGGGTCCAGTGCTGAGTCTGAGGAGGAGGGACCCAGAGGTGTGGAGGGTGAGGGGAGCCTCAGTGATGGCATGTCTGACGCAACATCCGCGTGATCTAAAAACAGGTCAAGCTCCAGTGATGACTCCCTTGTGGTGGTGGATGACCCAGGAACTAACTCCTCTACATCTGAGTCCACCACCACCCCTAACATCTCCACCCTCCTAGCTGCTCCCAGGACCAGCATCCGTGGCCGCTCCCCTAGAAGGGGACCTGTCTCCTTTGCACCAGGCACCTCGCCTCCTGCCCCCATCTTCCCTGCTGCCTGCCCTCAGTGTGGAGGCCATCAACATCCTGAGGCAGATCTCTGTGAGCAGACAGCAGTGCTGAATGTCCTCCATGTGCAGATCAATCATTTAACACAATTGGTATCATTCCTGGAGGGCATTCACTCTGACATGTCTACCCTACAGAGATACAATCAGGGTCTGGCCTCCACACTGACTGCATCAGTGTCCCAGCTCCAGCTGTCCCTCCCCCCTCCTGCCTCTTCCACATCCACAGTCCCAACTACTCACCCTGACCCAAGCACATGCAAACGTACCCATGCATCCACCTCAACAGCCACATGAAGCACACAAACACACATACACAAGGACAAACCCACATGCATGCACACTCAGAAGGCAGGCAGCACACCCACCCCCACAGACACACCACCAGACAACACACATGCATCCACAGACCCTCCGCAGCCCTCAGAACCCTCTGCCTCCACACCCCTTACCCATGCCTCTCCTGTTCTCCCCTCAGCCCTGGGACTAAAACTCACTCCCCTAAACGTCTTCCCTCCCAAACCTTTCAAGTCCCTCCCAAGAAGAGGAAACCCACCACCACGGACCTACCATCTACATTTGCCCCCAGCCCCCTGAGAAGAAGAATACGACCAAATCAACCCCCACCCGGAAATCCCCCGATATTAGAATTCAATAACTCCTCCAGGCACTCATACTTCCCCAGCCCATCCCAAGACCTACATACCCAAAAGAACCCTTCCCAAAGACTCTGAAGAACTCCCTATTCCTGTGCACATAATCAAAGAGTATAAAATACCCCAAAATTTAAGCCCAGCCCACACCCCTCCATCTACCCCTCCCACTACAGCTGCCCCTCTGAATCTGAGCCTACCACTGCAGGGGACACACCGCCCCCTCAATCTGACACAACCACTGCAGTGGACCCAGCCCCCCAATACCATCCCTCCCAAAACTCAACCCAGTCCTCCCTAGTTTTGTCCCTTTGGGGCCTGGCCTGCCCCCTAGATGCCCTTACTGTGGGAGGTGTCCCTTTCCAGGAGAAGTGCAGGCAAGCAATGCAGGGCATGATATTTGTGGCCCTCAAAGCCATGGATATATTTGGACTAGCCATTGGCCTTTTTCTCATCACAGTCATCACATTTGTTGCTGAATCAAGCATTTCTTATTTATTTTCTTCATATTTCTGTGTCCTCAAAATGAATTTCAGGTTAGCTGTCATTCAGGTGTAATTTGTGATGTAAATATACAATGATGTTAGTGTGGCATGGATTGCATATGGTCCATGGTTTATGAGTAGTTTGACAGTATGTAGTCAAGATTTTTGTGTCTACATTTGCTGGGTGTCATCGTCAACATTAGTTTTGGCTATGAGTGTGAAATGCAGTCACAAACCTTTTGTTTTTAAATCACACTTCCACATAGGTCATGCTTCCATATGTTAACATAGTGCAAGTGTCTCAAAGTGCAACAGCTTAGGAGAAGCATGCTGAATATGTTTGTAGTGTGCAGGAAGACCACTGTCTCATCAAAACACCTGGATACATATGGAGTTTGACTACATGGTAGTGACTTTAGACACCCCCATGTACACAAAGTAATGGTAGAAATTTTTCATGTGACTTGTTCGTGGTAGACTCATGTCTGTGTCTTCTATAGACCTGGTAGTCTAGTGGCAATGACAACCTTGCCACAGGTGGCATGCCACTGGAGGCCAATCCCCTTCTTGGCTCAGTTCATGCAAGCAGTCTTAACCTCAGTTGTTGGTAACAGAAGTGGTGTAGAGTGGTTTAGCTCAGGGTGGATGCTGGGTGCCAGTCTAGGCTGACGCTGCCCGTGGTCAGCTGCCCGGGGCCTCACAAATGCGAATGTCTACAGAGGTTGTGTGTCTATTCTGCATCAGGGTGATTCAGAATTGACACACAACACCCCTCACCTGGGACACTTAGGAATGTGCTGAGATGTGAATGTGTTTGGCACAAACACACCTTTCGTTCATGGACTTGAAAGTTGTATTTTTGAAACTGCCTTGAATTTCATGCCACATTTGACTTGTGGTCACTCCACTCCACACACAGCGTACACAATGCATTGTCATCATTACAGCATGTGGCCACATCACTTGTGAGTGCTAGGGATGTGACTGCAACCTGCCCCTGCCAGGATGGACTTTGGTAAATCCTATGTTATGCCCCCACAACTGAAGTCTGACATGCATGATGTAATTGCAGCAATTGTGGCACTGCTCAACAAGGGTGAGTGCCAATTGTGAAGATTTGTGAATGGTTGTGATTATGTATTTTGCACAATGTTCAACTGACAATTGTTTTGTCTGTCCAAGCTTGGATTTTATAGTTTCAACCACGCATCATTTGTATTTGAGCATATGATTTGTGTGTAGGTTGTCATCATCATCAACCGACTTTATTTCGCACTTCATGAAATGCAAAAAGTACACATATAAATAATTAGCATAAAAGGATAAATAGCCAGACATACAATAGATACAAGAGTAAAAACAATACAAGACCCGAAATATTGCCCGTTGCATTAAAAATTGATTCAGATGATACGTTCATAAGTATTAAAAACTAATACATCAATAAAAGCAATGATCTTAAAGTGCAGAGAGTGTAGTACTAGAGGCCTTGCGAGTTCTCCTGGCGGCCAATAAAAAGGAAGCCAGTGCATAGCAGACCAATGGGGTTTCTAATAAATAAAATAAGGAAAGAGCTGGGGCTACAGCGCTCATGGCAATCTTTTTTTAAAGAGAGGAACGATAAAAACCTTCCTCTCTACTATATACAGTGGACAAAATAAAAAGAAAGTGTAAGGTCGATTGGACTGCCTTGTTGTCATACGGACAGGGCTTGCTTATAGAGAATAGATTATTTGGATAACTCAACATTAACGGGATGAGATTCAATCTGAATCTAGTCAGAATGAAGCGATGCTGGTTATTCTCAACAATCCGTAAGTATGAATGAGAGTGATTGGATATCTGTGGTATGCTTTCATAGAACATTACGGTTTGTTTCTCTCTATGGCTATACCACCTGTCACGAGTAGTTTTTGTTACAAAAATGGCCTTTAGTCTTGATTTAGGGAAATGTTCACAAAGGGTTGGGGTGGCATACAAGAAAGCAAGTCCCAAAGAGGTTAGCGTTTCTCTAACATACAATAGCCAGGGGATTTTGTGGGCGTGATCCAAGTTCAAAATGTCTTTAAGAATTTTTGGGTTCCGACCCACAGTACCCCTTTTCCATTGATAGCCAAAGAGAGAGTGGCGCTAATTTTATGGAGTCAGTAATAAAGGGCATGCTGGCTTCTTTATGTGCTACGAAATTATTACATGATGGTGGGACTGACAAGAACCGTTTGATGAATTTATCTTCATGTACTTGGAGTGCTGTCACATCGCTAATCCCCCAGATTGCTGCCCCATATGTGGCCGTTGATAGAGTTTTTGCTAGGTGTGGATTTTAGACATTTCAGACCCCGGCATAAGGTCTAATTTTGGGGAAAATCTAAATATAGCAGCAATACTTTGGGTCATTAAGTTAAATCGGCTTTGCAACATCTCCTTCCAACTTTGTTTGTCAAAAACAACCCTTAAGTAGTTAAAATAATTTACTTGCTCTATTATTTCCCCATCAAGTTGGTATCTCAATGTCTTCTTTTTGTCACTGCTCATTCCCATATTGTGAGTTATGGCTTTGTTTACGTGCAAATCCAGATCATGCATGAATGCTGTGTAATGTATAATGGGATTTTTGAGTGCCATGGGTGTCCTCGCCAGTAAGACAGCATCGTGGGAGTGGGGTCGACGATACTAGTGGAGTGTCCTTCGCGGCCTCAATCAGGGCATTGTTTAATTTGTTTGTGTAAAGAGCAAACAAGAAGGGGGTTAAAACACATCCTTGTCTGACGCCCCTTTCAATTTTTAATGGTGTGGTACATTTGCCATTTCTCCCATAGCGTACCATGGCAGAGGCATCCGAATAAAGCTCTCTAATGAAATTAGTAACAGCGTCGTCCACTCCCATGTCCTTCAGCATAGCCAAAATGTACTGTGTACCACGCAGTCGAAGACCTTAGACAGATCCATGAAGGCCATATGTATTTGGGCATTTTTCACTGTAGTGTATTTCCCAAGTATGAGAGTCAAATTAAGGCACTGGTCTAAAGTTCCCCTGCCCTGTCTGAACCCGTATTGAACTTACATTAGGATTTCCCTATCCTCTGCCCATGTATCCAGTTTGTTCAGCAATAATATACCATAAATTTGGCTGTGCTATCAAGCAATGAGATGGGGCGGTAGTTGGCAGGGATGGAAGCATCCCCTTTTTTATATATCAGGATGATTACAGATTTTTTCCATGAAGGAGGGGGACCAGTCTTAACCATAGCAATAAAAACCACAGTTTAAAGGGGAGACCAAAAAGTAATATCAGTAAAGAAAATATCCATTGAGACCCCATCGGGCCTGGTGCTTTCCTAGATGGAGAATGAGTCCGGGCAAGTTCGATTTCATCAAGGTCAAAGGAGAGGTAGGTAGAAGGCTCAGTGTTGGAGCTTTCATCTACAATAGGAGATTCCCCTGCTTTATGAAAAATTTCCTGGAAGTACTTTACCCAGGAATCTTTGTCAATGTGGGTCTCTAAAGATGGACCACCGTTCTCTTTCAGGAAGGGGGTGTTGATAACCTTCCAGAAACGGTGCTGACACGGAGGGATGAGGCTTTCTTTAAGTTGTCCCAGGCCTCTGACTTGAGCTGTCTTAACCTACATGCCCTTGCTAGCTTATAATAATTCCTCAACATGTGGACCTGCTCTAATGTTTTAAAGGCATTTCGGAGATTTGTGGAGGCAACAGAGCAATTTTTGTCAAACCACTGATGTGGTATGATAGCTCTTATGGGAATCGGGCGTATCAGCTGTGATCTTAGATAAATTAGTTCAGTTATCAGTGCCTGGTTTAGGGATGGGTCCAAGCAGATTTTTAAGTCCTCCTGGTTTGCCACAATAAAGCTCGTGAAAAAGTGGCCACATAAACCTTATGCCATTTCAGAGTGAAACCGTTATTTCTAACTAAAGGTGGTTTGGGGAATTTGGAACCATTGTGGGATTTCGACTCCTGTCATAATAGGGCACTAGACAGCATGGCCACTAAATTCAATAAAGTTGGTCTGTAGCTTTGTTAAGCTTGATCTAAGTGTGTCAGAGGAAATTATATAGTCTAGCGTGGATAGATATTCGGATCTTTGGAAAGTAGGGGAGAATAACCCCATGTGTGGGTCTATAACATTATGTAACACGAGTTGCCACTTCATTAAAATGGTGTTAATAGCATTCCCCCCGACATCATGCTGGAAATGGGGGATAGAAACATTCCTATGGTCCAAGATCCCGCATAACTTTGCAGGATTTCGTGTACATGTCTTTATGTTAAAATCTCCCAGCCAGATTACTTGTATAGGTTTAGGGTGGGACTCTGCTAGGTCCTCTATCAAGTTGTCTAAAAGCTGGGGTACCACCACAGGATCTTGAAATGTGTTATTAGAGTAATTTACTAATAATAAGTCCCACATGTCAATCCCTTTGATAACCAGGATATGAAAGTAGGGGGATGTGTTTATGAAAAACAGGACATTAAATGCAGCCACATTGGACATCAACGTAAGTAGATCAACCTGGGCCTGCCCCCTGAAGATGGCAAAGCCGGAGTTTGGAACGACCGATATCCATCAATAAGAATTGGAGCGATCTCCCAGGTTTCTTGTATGCCAATAATCTGGTAGTTGGTCAAAGCAGTGAGCAATTCCTCGTTGTACCGCTTACTATTGTAGCCTGCTATGTTCCAACACAAAAGATGGTACACTGGATTCTCTGCATCCAATGTATGAGCCTTATTAACCTGTTGGACAGGATTTAAGAGATGTAGGTCGATGCAACTCTGGTGTTCTGTTTCCCCCTGTGAGAACCGAATGGCATCCTTTACCTCAACCCCTTCGGACTCTATTCGGGGTGACGTCTGAGATGTCTGGTTATTGACAGCATGTCAATCACAAGAATCCAGACCTGACAACGGGGCAAATCTGTTGGCAGTACCATGGTGCGCGAGATTGTTTAGCGGGGTCCTGTTAGCATGTATAAGACAGTCTGGAGCTATGGCTGGGGCCTTTCCAAAGTAAAGTGTATGAGCTTTGTAGAAGAAACCCAGAGATGCTGAAAAGATCTCGGTCGTTAATATGGTGGTAGATAGAGTTTGCGAGAGTAAATCTCTTACAAGTTGAGGGCTATCAAAATTTAAAACAACGCAATCGCCCTCATGTGCTTTTGGGGAAGGGCCAACCCACGGAGTTCTCACCGCCATTAATAGATGTTTGTCAATTATGTATCCTGGCCTGGTGTGATTAATTAACCAGTGGCGTGCTTTAGCCATGAGCTGGGTGGTAGATTCTCTTTGTGAGGGTCTAACTGCGGGGACATTTACCAGGACTAGAACAAAGGGGCAGGCAGAGGGCGGAATATCAAGTGTTTGGTGTCTAGGTCCCCTGTGATTCTGTGCAAAATCATGGTGGGTTTGATTCGTATGAATTTGGGTGATGTCACCGGAGCCGTCCGGTGGCTTAATAATGAGTGGTCTGTTCTCACATGCGGGGACAGGTAGTAATGAGGGGGTTGAGACTGGCTTGTTTATAAGATTTTACAATAATATCTGAGCACCCCCGCCTGGTTGTGTCCCAGATGTCAAAGCAAACCCACAGCTTGGAACTATCCTGTTTGGGATTGGTGGGTACTAGCAGTGGGGGGATTATTCTTAGTGTTCGTGATGTGTGGGAAATGATTATTAAGTAGGAATGGCTGTGTGGTGGCTCTACTTGAATTTAATAACTCCAAGAGTTTCAGTTCAACATTATCCAAGCGTAGCAATATAGGACTTATCATAAGAGATAGTCTTGCAGAAATGTCCTCTAGAGGAGCCAGGGACCGCGGCAGTTTGGAAATGTCCACACCAGGCTTAGCGCTGAGTTGTTGAGGTGACGATTTCCTAGGTTTCTTTGGTTTGGAGCAGGGAGGTTTTTTATTGGGTCCTTTCTTCCTCTTGCCATTGGTAGGCAGTGATGGAGCAGACTTATCTACAATGGAGTTGTTAGAGGGAAGAAAAATGCCATTGGCGGGTGCGGTAGTAGATGATAGCGAGTTACTGCATGCAGCGACACCCTGACTAGCAGTATATGCATTAGGCTCAATAGGTGTGGTGGTAGGAAGGTTTTCAGCCCTGTCATTAGGACCATGGGCGCCATCCCCCAGGGAAAGTCTACGCTCCATCAGGGCGATCGCCAGGGAAATTGCGTTTGTCGCTTTAGTTAGGAACGAGTCAATGGTGGATATGGTTAACCCAGGGGTGGAAGTAGTAGTTAACTTTTTCTTACCCATCCTGATCCAGGTGCCAGGCAGCGCAGGTATCGGGGGGTTAGAGGGTTGGCCCAGCCTTCTCCAGGCTCCGACAGGCGTGGATGGGCCCGCCCTTGGCCCAGGCGTGGCCTGGGCGCGGCTTCACGCGCATCCCGCGCCACGGGTGCGCAATGCGCTTTTAGGCATCCAGAAAACCGGAAACAGGAAGCGATGGCAGAGGGGATGGGAGTTGTGGTCCTCTCCCCAGCGGTGCTTAGTGGTGCCCGGCTCTCCCCTCGGCTCAGCTGGCAAGCAGGCAGGTACAAATAAACGGGTGTCCGACATGCTTTTAGGCATCCAGGAAACCGGGAACAGGAAGCGATGGTAGGGGGAGATGGGAGTTGTGGTGCTCTCCCCAGTGGTGCTTAGTGGTGCACAACTCTCCCCTCGGCTCCCCTCAGCTCAGCTGACAAGCAGGCAGGTACAAAAAACGGGTGTGCGACACGCTTTTAGGCGTCCAGGAAACTGGAAACAGGAAGCGATGGCAGGGGGAGATGGAACTTTACTACTTCTAAACTGAGAAAAATCCTAACTTTAAGACTTTCGGTATTCACAGAAGGCATTTAGGAGTCCTAAAGTTAGGACTACTAACTTCTGTGAATACCAAAATGAGTAAGTGTATTCTGTGAATACCTAAAAAGTACTAACTTTACGTTTACGTTTACGTTTACGTTTTTGACGTAAGTTAGTTCTGTGAATCAGGCCCGCAGTGATCAACACCCCATTGGCTGGTACAAGAGATACTCTGCGCACTGCCACATTGACCACTCATGTGTTGGACAGCCTCCCGGCCAGTCTCGATGATGCCTATGAGCTTGTACATGAACACAGGTGACTGTATCTCTCTTGGGCCACCTTGCTTGATTGGAGTCACCCACAAGCTATGCGGCAATTTATGCAGTGTAGCTTGTTGAAACACAATAGGGACCTAGCTGAGCCAATGACCAAACACTCCTTTGACCCTGACTGCCAGGAATTGTTCATCCTTAGTATAGTAGTGGTGCCTCGCCTGCTGGTACACCAACAACCTCTGGTGCATGGTGTCAAAACGTTTTCTATCCCAGATAGATCCACGATGCTTAACATTCTTATGCAAAATAGTGTGCTGCAGCTGGTCCATGTGAGGTGTCCCTACATAGCCTGCTTGGTGCTAAAATTGCTAAAAGCATGCAATCCTGTTGATTGTGTGTAACTGTTTCCCACTCTGTCAAACGTGGACATGGCAGGGCAGCTACAACAACACAAATGTGTTTTGGACGCCAAGCCAACTGCCCAAGTCAAGTGTCACCCTATTTTAGATTGTGCAGGGCAACTCGTCGGGGCTGTCCCCTTTCCCTACTTCTCTTTTTCCTGACAATGGAGCCGGTAGCACAGCTACTTTTACTGGGGTGTTCATGATGGTGAGTTCCGCTGGGCGATGAGGTACATGTAGTATCAATTGATGCAGACGACATGCTGCTCTATATTCAGTCAATCTGCAGGGTCATTCCAGATATTTGTGTAAGACACTCAGATTTGCAGTGTGTGTGGAGTTTGTGTGTTAACTGGGCCAAGTATCGAGTTTTTGACCTCTGTGCTGAGGGTGGATGAGCAGAGTGTGATGCTTGACCTTGATGTTTTTCGGTACTTATGTATCTGTAACTGTGATGATGCAAAGTATCTCATTGAGTGAATCTTAGCAGGGCCATATCCTCATTACGTCCACAGATGGTTTTTATGATCAATCTTCCAGTTACAGGGTACAGCTGTGTTTCACTTCCTGAGGAGATAATGCTCCCCTGCATCTTGTGTTTTTGCCATCACCTAGCAGTGACTGTGCCTGGTGACAAATCCAGGGAGTTTGACACCATGCTGCGAGTGTTGATCTTAAATAGTGTCATGATAAGTGTGGCTCAGTGTAGGCTGCAGTATCAGACTACAGGAGGTAGCCCATAAACCCTAAATAGACTAGGGTGAACATTTGTAACATACAAATGCCCGTACGCTTTGAGGACGCCACCAGAGCCTGACTAATGCCAGCTTCTTGCTGCGCCTCACCGATCCTTCTGCTGACTCCCCCAAGTACATTGCTTAGCAGCTTTTATCGCTACTCTGAGCGATCATCCGTGAACCTTGCTGGATTGCCTGGGACTTCCAAAACCGTCCCTTCCAGCAGAGGCTTTTCAGGTCCAACTTGAATTATTTCGGGACCTTATGCTAACCCCATTCGTTGCCAGTTGTGACATGTCGTCACTGTCATATAAATAACAGTAACCTGGTCCTGATGATGGCCTAAACGTTTCTACAGGCCGAAACGCCGTCGACTTTTACAGCGGAAATTTCAGCGCTATTTCCTCAAGGATACCCCACTTGACCACTTTTGTATATATTATCATTTATTGTTTGGGTATCCCAACTATGTAAATTTCACTCTTACTTGTTCTCTGTTGCGCCCCCTTTTGTCGCTGTACATACTTCCTCACGTGTCACTTGCGCCGTCACAATTTTTTCACGAGCACTTGTGCACAGTATTCCACAGGTTACATGCCATTCAATGTAATGCAGTGTCATCCTCTCATATGTCTGTATATATGAAGTTAAATATGACAAATATATGCAATTACTAAAGTACATTCTATGTTACCAAAACATTTTTGTCTCCCTGGTTTTCTCCTTTCTCTTTCCGCTCATAGCGATTAATTGTGCCGCCTAAAACTGACTTTTAATGAATACCCTAAGAGACATTGTTGTCAGTGTAGGCTGCATCAGCCAAAGCAAAGGCTGTCAAGGCTGTGCATTTTAAAAGGAATGCTATGTGGCAGGACGACTGCAATGACCAGTGTTAAATTTGTTTGGTAGGCAGTTGTACAAAGTGAGCATGTTCTCAAAATGCAGTGCACATGATCTTGCGTGATCAATGTTGCTCCCAGAAGCACAGCTCCCCTGTGGAGCTGACAGCCCTGTGAAAGTGTGGTTTTGGGGTAGTGGGCCTGTGGCTACTGAGGGACATGATCCCGTACTCCCCGTCTATTATTCTGCAAATCTTGGCTCATTTCCATAGAAGAAGTTTTGGAAAGTACTGACCGCATGGACACAGGATTGAGCCCGGTGTGGGACCTAATCAGGGTCCGGGAGCACATTACCTTTGTCCATTTGCATGAAGAACCTGACATTGCGAGGGTCCCTTTCTTGGCACATGGCACACTGATGGCTGAGATGGGACACATGTGGAGAGTGACAGACACTGAATCGGCACATCAGCCCGTAACCCACGGCCTGCATGAAATGGGTGGAGTTTGGACACTGGGGATCTTATTGGTTGATGTGTTCGGACACATGAAGAATGACCCACTTTCACCTGCTGGCTACCTATGGGACAAAGATATATTATGAGTCATCCACAGGCAAGGAGTGCGAATAAACTAGGCACTAGCGATGTACATAATGTCATGATGCCAAACTCCATTCCATTAAATTTTACATGTGGCACAGGGCATGTCTCACCTCAGCTGTCCAACCAGGTAAGTTAGTGTCCTGATATCTGTGGACACAGCGTAATGCACCAATTTTGTAATTTTCATATTTTACATATTTTCGGGACATGGCTGCATGCTGCAAACCTGTGTTGCTGTGTTACAGATGTATTTTGACCAGAGAAGGGTTGGTTCAACCTCCTTGCATTGGAGTGGATGGAGAGAGAGATATTCCTGGTAATAATGTTTTATACATTATCCAATGAAGGATGGATTTGTAAATGTTAATCAGACGCCAGGCCATTTTCATGTATTGTTAGGCCACTGCAGTCCCAAGACAGCAACACTTGTGCACAGCAACTTGCTAATGGTGTAGGGCTGAGGCTACTGCGCAGAGCAGGTAGTGAGTTGTGTGCATACAGAGGATTGCATTAGGTAAGCGGTGGGACAATGTGTTACATGAAGAGACACTGGATGGGTGTAGGACTTTGTAGGGTGAGAGTCATAGACACATGTCACTGGCCCTATGAGAGGTGTTCCAGACATGGCTAGATGTCATATGAAGCAGACTGTTTGCATGATGTTTCCTCTTTTGTTCACATGTTGGGGTGTCTTTTGGAGTTCACATATGCTACAACGTCAACTGTTGTCAATTGCTATTGTCTTAGAGGCCCTAGTCTCACCCCCAATGTGTGGCCTGTGAGGTATGTGTGTTGCTGACCTTCTAAATGCACATGATCCCTCTGTGATGTTCTATCTTGTTATGTTTATCGTGTTGTTTGATTTAGTTCCATATGCTCCTGTTGTGGTATGCTTGATTCCTTGCTGAATGTTTTTTCTTCCCATCTGATCTGCATTTCCTGATTAATAAAGATGATTTACTATACATCCTAAATTGTGTCCAGGACACGATAATGAGCTGATAGTGAGTTTTTGATTTGATGTGGAGATGTCTTGTGACTTGTGTGCAGGGACATTCATTCATTGTTCCACAAGCCAGCAAACGCATTTCCCTGTGTCCTTCTTTTGTATGTGATAATTTGTCTAAGTTTGGAGATGTGTATCTTCCTTCATCAAAGGTTTTGAATGATGAACCATCCTTTGTGTACCTGCAGATTTGAGGTCTGCTCCGTGTGGACTGTTATCACTTTATCTATTTTTTGATTGTTGTGACTCAAAGTGGGACATTTTGCTACCCTGTCCTGACTGTACCGGTAGGTATCCTATCCCATGCCCTGCTGGCTGGCCTGAGTGAACAGTGGTGGTTGAATGGCATGGGTCCTGCAGGGGTGTGTCAACCTGGCCTGGCAAAGCATAGTGTGCCCCAAGATAGTTGTGTCCCTATGTATTTGAGTGTGTTGTGCGTGCTATCTGACATGTGTGCATGTTAGTGATTGTATGTAAGGGATTCATCTGTCTGAGACCTGGTCTGGATCTGTGCTGGGTCCTTCCCATGTTGTTCTTCCTGACACATCGAACATCCTATTCTGATTGTGTCTCCCTATGATGACCTGTTCTGACACTGCTGTACTCATCAACATCATAACACAGGATGTGGGACTGTTTGATTGGTCTGATGGGGGAGTGGAGGTCCAGGTTGGACTGTAGTAGTCAATTTGTTGTTTGTAGACATGTATGGATCTATAACAATTTTAAAGTGAGGTGTGAGATAGTTAATAAGCTAGGCCTAGGCTATCCATCTGATTGGGTGGATGTATTTCTTGCTACTTGGAAGATCAACTATTGATTTTGACTTCACTTTCCTGTGTAATTTGCACATGTTGTATTTTCTTTGACAGCTATCCAGAGTAAACCATGTACTTCTTCTAAGGTGTTTGGGAAATGACAAGGTAACATGGATAAATGATGTCACTTTCTGCAATGTGATTTCCTATGACATGAGATGTAGTGGTCTTTGTATGCGTTTCAGATCTTAGGAGTCAGCCTGTGTAACAGATGCATGTAGGTGCGGGCATGGTGCCAGTGAATATGTGTCTGTGGACATACTTTTGTGAGTAGATTGGAGTTCTGTTGCCCTGCGATGTTTCATTGTGTGTTGTCGTGGACTCATGCATTCACTTTGTGATACATACATGTATGTGGCTATGGGCATTCCTGTTCAAATGTCAAATGTGTGTTTCTCCTGGTAGTTAGTGGTCTGACTGTACCTACCTGATGATGACATTCCCTCATTTGACAGACACAACATGCTATGGAACCATGGTCGTTTTGGGATCACAATGATGCTCGAGCACTCTGAAAGTAATTGGCTCACATTCCGTGATCGTCCCTTTCATTGTAGCCTCTGTGCTTTTACCTGGCAAGGGAGGTTTCAAAAAGCACACTGCTGCTGATCAAGGGGGTGGGGGGTAGGTTAGAATGGCCAAATGAAAATTCCCTCCCTGAAAGGCCCCTACATACAACGCAACCTCCCTGCACCTGCCAGGACCTGAAAGTGATGGGCTGGTGGGGGAGATAACACTGCTTCTGGCAAGGCACACAAGGCAGGGCGCCAAGGTGAGTATGCTCCAAAGGCTGGCCCCCAGCCTCCATTTACAGCACAGCTGGGGAGCAGAAAACATACTGGCACCACATTGCAATGGCCTGTTGGGGACCGGGGAAGTAAGTCAGTCTCTTGGTGTGGTTTACAAAGGCCCCAAAACCGTGGTTAACAGGTGACCCTGGTGCACTGGCCCATCGACCAATGCACAATTGCCCGCATTGACAATCCAATGCTATACAGAACACTTTCTGATAGAACTCAATGCCCATATGGCTCTATGGGCTCCCCCCCCTCCCCATTGTGTGTGTCAGCCTAGGCTGAGACAGCTTCCCCACACAATCATACAGTTCTTGAGCTGCTGTGGGTGGCTGGTCTGTAGTCTTTGCGCAGCAGCATCGGAGTATTTCACAGGTTTTTAAGGGATCATTTACTAGATGATGAGGCTTTGTTGGTTTTTCACCAGTCCCTAGAGCATAAGCATCTCTGCTCTGCCCATTCCTTAAACTTGCCAATTACTTTTGCAGCCATAGTGTGAGAATGCATTTCCTGCAAAGTAACCTTAGGCTTTGTGTTTTTTTAAAGTTTACTGCAGCTTGCACTCCACCTGTAGGTACTGAGGCACTTTGCATGTGCACCAGTTACAATTTTCAAGGACACATTGATGGGAGTATTAGCACCCCCTAACCCCCAATTTGGCTCTACATTGCTGGGAGTATTCCCCCCCCCAATTGTCTCTACATTGCTGGGACTATTAGTCCCCCCAACCCCCCCATTATCTCTACATTGCTGGGAGTATTTCCCCCACAATTGACTCTACATTGCTGGAGTATTAGCCCCCCACCCCCCCAATTGTCTCTACATTGCTGGAAGTATTCTCCCCCCAAATTTGGCAGGATTTGCGCCCCTGCTTTCTCTTGTTTTGTCTTTCGCGGGGTAGGTGTCTAACTTACAGTCTGCGACAAACGCGTCGGTTGGGGTTGAAGTATTCATCGTAAATGTACAGTAGAGGAATCACATGCGCGATGGGATGCATAGTTGCACAGTCTTGGTCACAGGAATTATAATGTGAGGAGATTCGAAGTTGAAATATTCCCCTTCCGACTGCTCTGACATGTTGGTTGGTCCGAACGATTCGGTGATTCGGAAGTACGCATCGTAATTGGGCGTTTGAATTCAGACTCGGAAGTGGATCCGAACTGTTCCATTTTGCGTTTCCAGAGGCTTCTTGTTTAGAATTTCCTGTCGGATTCAAAGTAACCGAGTCGGTAAGTAAGTATTGGGTTTTGGGCATCATAATGCGTCGGTCGGGAAAACCGAGTACGAGTCGGTCAGAAGGTCCGAGTCTGAAAGGCTCTTGGATGCCCTTCCGAATGACATCATAATCGGCCTCCTAGTAGTTGTTAGCTCAGCCAGTGTCACCAGCTTATGCTCACTCCCACTGCAGAAAATACACCATTCTTCCCCTTCACGGCAGGTATTGGAGAATGGCGCACATCTAAATGGGAAAGTCTGGAGCGCAATGGACCAGTGCTGCTGCCTTCACAATGTTGCCTGGTGACATATTCACGGAAATCCAAGAGTAGCACTCTATCTAGTAAAGCTGCATAGTGCAACCTCTTTCGGACCAGAGTCCTATCATGAACAGGCTGACTACACACCAATTTCTTAAGTGCCTTCAAATCATTATTTAGCATCTCATGTTCACTAAGAGGTAATGTTTAGCCAAGTATGACGTGTTCTTCTTATATAGACTATGAACACCTCCCTTTCAACAAACTTATAGCTGATAATGGGAATTCAAGATACCAGCAGTGGTTTTGAAAGCGTAATTAATCAGTGCAACAGGCTGCAAGAGTCATTTCAGGATACTGTTGAGCAGTCTCCCCACCCTAACGATTTTGGTATGGAATCACTTTTGTTAGGTTTGCACGATGATCCACTCAATAGCGGAAAATAAAACTAGAGGTCCTGCTATCTTAGCGTGAGAAATGTTAAAATAAAATGTCCAATCTTCTTCCATGTTTCTATATGGGAAGGATTAACATCTCTAGATATTTCTTTATGTTGTTGGAGAGAAGCAGCAGAATAGGCAAAAGAGCAATGCACTGTTGGCACATCTCCTTCAGAGGTTCCGAGCTGCAGACATGAAAGGTACACAGGGGACACATGCTGCAAAAAGCTCCATTAGTCTGGCTGGTGTGCCATACAGAAACCCTTGGGCGAGACATGCAATAATGCCCTGCACCCTTGCAGTCCATGCGTTGCTACTGCAGCATGAGCAGAAATAGCAGTGGGTCAGTAGGCGTTCACATTTGTAAACATAAATTACCGGTGTACAGCCACCCTCCTCACATCCCTCTTGCCCCTCCTGATTTTCATGAATTTAGAGGTATATATAGTGACTTGCCACCTTCCCTTTGCCTTCCACAACCACCTTACCCTTCCTCTATATTTAAGAAGAATTCATTTTGATACCTCTCATACATCCCTGTATTATCCTGCTCCCTTCCCATACATTCCCCAAAAATAACGTCCTGCAACTTTGCATACAATTCCAATATTAGTGATGTGCATATCACTTAAGGTTGCTTCTGCTCCTTGCAAACATGAAACGCATATATTTTTAACAAAGATATGAAAGAACTAGCATAAATTATTTAATGATACTCCCAACCATCCAATGAGCCGTTAAAATGCCAGTCTTCTTCACCCTATGCACCAAGAGCTATGTCCAACCTGGACAACCATTTTCCACCGCTTTTATCAAACCCGTGTTTTAAAAAAAATATTTCTACAACAGGAGCAGCATTTTTGTAGGTCAGAGTGAGAGGCGATTTTCATATCGGTCATTGTTATTATGTACATCAAGAGGTCTTTGAAATGTTGCAAGATCCTTTCTTCTCAAAAGGTCTCGTGATAACTTGCGTTCGTCCACCTGAGGAAGCTTTCGGCAATTTAACAGCTATTCACCTGTCAGTGCTGTGCCATTACATACGAATCGCTGTCATCCGGTGAACAAGAGTGAGATGGCTAGTTTTATTCCATCCTTTGTGACCTGGAGTTCCTAGGAAATGGTTTTGCAAAACGTTCTATTATTTGAGTGAGTATGGTTAAAAAACAAGTCAGATTTCACTGTCATTAATTCGGACACAAACTAAAATGCTCCAACTGCAGTGGACTGCAACATAAAACACAGCTTTGTATATTGTGGGAGATCTGTAAGTGGGGTGAGGCCTTCAAAAAGCATTCGAAAAGAAAACAGAGAATAATGGATGATGTTCAGTGAATTGTGCAGCTGAAACACCTTCACTGAGAATTTGATTGTGTCCTGAAACCTTGTATGAAAGTCAAAGCTTGAGAAATGTGCAATTCTCCCTCGTCCCTGAGATGGGATTGCAGAAAATGATCAATACCTATGTTTTATTCTGTATGGTTTTTTTCCCAAGTAGGCCCTTGTCAGGCGTTCACTTGCCAGACTCAGTGGTTTATTCTTGGTTTCCATTCGCTGTCTTTTCTTCTAATTGACATCCATGAAATATCTTTATGCTTCTATTGCCAGACAAAGAAAGTCTCTTCTGGATCTGCATGATCCAGTCTGTTTCACAGCATGCTAGATTAAATATATGTCAAGCACAGCGAACAAGTATGTTTTTTTTTTAGTTATATCAATATCAGAAATTTAAATCAAAGATAGATTTGTCAATGAACGTCGGTGTCTTCTCAGGGGCACGGAGCGCTTCGAAAGCGCACCCATAATATTACAGAATGCAAAGCAACGCTTTTTTTCCCGGAGTTTTATATAGCGCGAACTTTAGCCGAAGGTATCGGGTATCAAATCGCTTTACATTAGCATCAGTTGCATTACACACATTCATTTTTTTTTAGACAGGTTGAGATTAAGTGATTTGCCCAGAATCACAGGATATTGAGCGTCATTGCCGAGACTCGAACCCTGTTCCCCAGATTTGAGGTCGACCACATCCTCTCCATTAATGTATTGGTAAAAAAATTCCTAACAATAAACAAGTAACCTCTAAAAATATATGTTATGTCTGGTACTGTTATTTTAAGCAAACATGAGACAGATTTAGAGTTGGATAGTAAAGAAAAATGATATGGCGGGGTTAGCTGTGCAACGCTATGCCTATGATGGATGTGATGCTATTAAGATTTAGCAGATCATAGGGTTTCGAAGACTACATATTTCCATATCTGATAAAGTCCTAATTTGATTGGTAAACGGTCTGACTCTCGTACTTTGCTCTTCTCAGTTTGCAAATTGCTATCTCTCTTTCAAAACCATGGAAACGTACATACCTAGGAAATAGTTTCTTAAACCAAATTGACACACTGAATGCACACTGGTCGTGGGCTCGAGAATAAGTTCACATGTCCTTTCGAAGGCGTGTTCCACCATAAAGTATCTGTGATGTAAGCAACGTTTCAGGTGAGAGCCAGGAGAAGGGATGTAAAATAAGGTACCCAAGATCAAGCAGGGTACCAAGTTGCTGAGCAGCCATGCTTTAGTTGCCTGCCTGTTTTTTTTATCTGAGTCATAGTCTTTCAAGACACAATATTTATCACAGCAAAATAGAACATGCTTTAATATTTAATCTCCTTCACATCCCTGAAAGTTTCCTGGATGGTTTAGAAGTATAAAATTGAAAATTAACAGAGCATTTTACCAATGACTTAGACAATGGGAGAGAAATAGAACTGTGATGATGAAGAAGAGTTGAGCTCTCCACACCTCGTGAGTTTTATTTGTATTACTGAGAGTTTTAAAGGAAGTTAGCAGTGTAATGTGGATCACTAGTCAAGAAAACTCTGTGCCCTCTTCTGATTGCAATCCTTTTTCTTCCAAGTTATGGATTTGGGATTTCAATAAGAGAAGTCAAGTGAAAGTTCCTTAGGCGCGCCAAAGGCGCGCCTAAGGCAAGCCCGTCTGCGCCCGTCCGCGTCCAGCCGGGGCCAGGGGCCAGAAGTCCTGGCCTGACCAAACAATACTCTGCAATGGAACTACAGGCCCTTGCCACAGGCAACCACAGGCTGAACCCAGATGTCACCGCTAAATTAAGATCAGAACACCTCCTGAGATACACCAGGATAGACACCCACACGATTCCAGGGCCAACACCGTACTCCATGATTATGCCAGAGAACCCCCTGGTTTAAAAGTGGCTGTTCTAAATACAAGATCGCTACAGAAACATCACTTAGAGATCTTTGCACTTCTCCAGGAGGGGGATATTGACATCCTTGCCCTCACAGAAACCTGGATAGGTGATGCATCAACCCCTGATATTATCGCTGCACTGCCAGGCAACTTTGACGCCTTTTGGCACAATAGGCAAGATAACAGGAGAGGAGGGGGAGTAGCGATTCTTTTCAACACCAGGCTCATGGCCACCAAGATTATAGCAGAGAGCATGGATAAGACGGATATGCTGGGAGTTAAAATTATATCCAAATCATCCTGCCTCATTCTCCTGGCAGTCTATCGCCCCCCGGATGCAACCCCTGGTTTTAGTGACCACTTCGCCGAGATCATGTCCGACCTGAGTACACGATATCAAAGACTCTTGGTGGTTGGAGATTTTAATTTCCACTGGGAGAAGGAACCACGGGAGCCGCAGGCCAAGCAGGTCGAGCTGGTAATGTCTAACCTGGGACTCCATCAACTGGTGGATCGCTCCACTCATATTAAAGGCCACATGCTAGACTTAGTCTGGTCCTCTAACCATCTTGACAGACTAATAAGTATCCACCCGTGTGCCTGGTCTGACCACTCCTTAATCTCTTGCTGGGTCCCGTTGGATAGTCCTCCTGCGCAATATCCGCCAGAGTGGAGGAGAGTTCGTAGCTGGCACAAGATTCAGGCAGACAATTTAATAGCCACATTACAGACGCTTCCCGCACCTAAATTTCAGGTAGGCAATATTGACGTAGAAAGCCAAACCCTTAGTAATACTCTGCAATTAGCTATCGATCAAATAACACCGGAACGCAGAGAAAGAACTAGACTTAAAAGCAAAGGGGCCCCTGGTTTAATGAGGCACTCAGGGAGAGCAAACAGAGCCTGCGCAAAGCCGAGAGACGGTGGCGGAAAACCTATGATCTTGCTGAGTTAATCTCTTACAAAGCCACACTCACTCTTTATAAAAAATCCATTATAAACAGGAAAGCCGAATACTATGAGGCACGCATAACAGAGGCTCCTAATAAACAAAAGGAAACTTTTAAGATCTTAAATGAACTCAGCAAGAAATCTGACGTAAAATCTGCAGAAATACCCTCAGACTGTAATGTACTACAGACTTTCTTTCTCCAGAAGGTAACAGATATCCTTCTGGAGATTGGGAAAACTCCTACTACCCTGAGCCCCATGGAGCTGTCTACACCCTCGCTCCCTCCTGGCCAGTTTCTGACCAGTTTCCCTCTACTAGATCTAGAATCTTTGACGTCCCTGATAAACAGTATCAAATCAGGCTCCCCGGCCGACCCGTGCCCGCCTAGGATTTTTCGAATGGCCCTTCCAGCCCTGGACCACCAGATTCTTACCCTCCTCAACAACTCGTTGGCAACTGGTCAAGTCCCCTCCAATTTGAAGGAGGCTAGAGTTATCCCGCTACTAAAGAAATTGGGAGCAGACAAGGCCGTACTTAAAAATTATAGACCTATCTCTCAGCTCCCGTTTCTGGCGAAGGTTGTGGAACGTCATGTCCTGAAAACTACCTCGGCGTTTTTGGAAGAATACGAGCTACTCCAACCCCGCCAGGCTGGGTTTAGAGCCCACCATAGTACAGAGCTAGTAATGCTATCTGTACTCGACGATCTCAGGATCAAGGCCGATAATAAAGAGTCGAGCGCCCTGATTCTCTTAGATCTTTCTGCGGCGTTCGATACGGTCAGCCATACAATACTACTGACCCGGCTATCAGACCTGGGTATCCGGGGGCACGCCTATAATTGGTTGGAATCCTTCCTACTAGGACGCTCGCAGAGGGTCCAACTTGGCGATCAGGTATCTGAAAAGGGTAACATCTCTTGCGGGGTCCCCCAGGGCTCCGCGCTGTCCCCGCTCCTTTTCAACATATACCTGCAGCCCCTGGTGGCCGCACTAACCGATATGGATTGTCGGGTCTTTAACTATGCGGATGATACTCAGCTTATCCTGAAGATCGATAACTCGGTCCGCACCCAAGAGTCTGCTCAGAACATCCTCAGGTTTACAATAAACTGGATGACTGCAAACTCTTTAAAAATCAATCCTGATAAAACCGAAGTCCTAGCAATTCCGGCAAAAAATAACCCATGGAGCGGCTTGTTCTGGCCCCAAGAGCTGGGTGCCTGTCCCAGCCCAGCACCAGTTGTAAAAAGCTTGGGAATTAAGATCGACTCCGAGCTCTCCATGGTAAATCAAGTCAACGCGGTGGTGGGTACTTGCACTGGTCTGCTGAGACAACTGAGGAAGCTGGTTCCACTGCTCTCAACTTCATCGTTGGAAACCATTGTACGAGCAACCATCGTCTCGCGACTCGACTATGGCAATGCGCTCTATGTCGGGCTCCCCCAGAAACTTATGAATAAGCTACAGGTGGTACAGAATGACGCCGCCAGGCTGATTTTCAGGTTACCCAGAAGAACCCATGCCACTCCTTTGCTGCACAGACTGCATTGGTTGCCGATTAGGCAAAGAGCGAAGTTTAAGGGACTCTGTATTGCCCATAAAGCCTTTTACGGTCACGCTCCAGAGTACATAAGGGAACGTTTAATTAAATATGTGCCTAGACGGGCGCTCCGCTCAGCAGAAGCCGCCCAGATGGTCTGCCCGCGGGGTAATTGTGTTTCCAAAGGAGGACGAGCCTTCTCGGTCCTCCTGCCACAACTCTGGAACCGGCTGCCCGATACTCTCCGTAAAGAACATGGTCTGCTCCCTTTCCGGAAGCAGCTTAAAACCATCCTTTTCAGAGAGGCTTTAGACATGACCTAATTCTTCCTAGTACCATGGTGACCACCCGGCCCTGACGCTGTTCTCTTCTTCCGAAGCGCTAAGAGACCTGTCGGTATACACGCGCTATATAAGAATATAATAACATAACATAACATAACAGTTCGATGCAAATTAAAGCAGGTATAGACAACGTTTAGCGTATAAGCCATTGAGTCTGGTAAAAGGAGCAGGATTTTACTTAGCAGATTAATATCAAACAATTAGCTCTGTAGAACTCACATGGAAGTAAGTAAATGAACATCAGGAGAGTATATTTATAATTGTTAAAAAAAATGACCATCTTTTGCAAGGTATAACCCCTTCTGTACCTGAACCCGTTTGTGTTGGCCATAGGTCTCTGTATTCTGTAAAGTGCTTGTTCTTTCCATTTTAAAAGTGCCATATACCTAATTGCCACATTAAATTTCCTTGAAAGTCTTAATATATAATAGAACATGTACTCTGGGCCTGTAAGTTAAATGCTAGCTGTGGATTGCAAATGCAAAAACAACAAGGTGAGGATGTAATGCTTGAATTAATCTCAACCACTGGCAATCGCTCGGGCAGCATCCCAATCCACCATTTTTTGACATACTGTGACAGGGTCAGCAGAAACTAGGTACAGTTACAGCCACCCAAATCGAGACCTAGGGTTTGTTGGCAAGCACTCAGAGATTATCTTCATACTCTAGAGCCTGATACTCCGGATTGATCACTGCTCCCACCCCAACTGTACACCACTCCTTCCTTAATAATTATGCCATAGGTAATGCTTCTGCCTGTTTAATAGCAGTTTCCATGTATACAATGCCTTAGATAATCATATCTTATAAATGTAACATTTCTCTTTGTATCATGTTCATGATGACGTGCCATACAACCTGGTCCATTTCCACTGCACCTGTGGGTGATTTACCCTGTTGGTTGATGTGTTGATGTTTCTGTATGAATCTTCATGTCTCAAAAACGTAATACACAAATTATTTAAAAAAATAATTGAATCTGTTTTTCTAAATTGGTATGGAAATTCTCCTGGATTGTTTTTTTTAAAACTTTATTACTGTTTGAGAACTGCATAAATACTTTACAAGTTGCCTCTAAATTGAGCCTGGCTGCTTTTGTGCGAAGCTAGCATAGGGTTAAGCTCGGGTTTATTTAGTGACTTTTATGGTTTACCTTGACAAATAATCCAATTCCTTACAATAATTTATCAGTATGAGAAACTGAGTTTGATGATGGCCAGTTAGTCATGTATTTGGATAAAGTGCATTTAAAGCTAATTTACAAACACCTGATGTTCTAGACAAAGATAATACTATTGAGGACATTACACCCACACTGAGCAGCCTTTGAAAGGTAATGCACCAGGGCCTTGCTGCTACTGTCATGGTTGTGCCCGGGATCGCGCCGTCACAAAAGGGGAGGTGAAGGCAGAGTAGCCGCTCACATAAAACGCGACGCGTCGAGAACACAGACGCTTCGCGTTCTAGTGGTTAGCTTCAGGCCAAGACATTTCCGGGTTATTGCTGACACTTCCGGGTCAGGGGTTGTAGCGTCGACTCGACGGATCCTGCTTTCCCTCCGAGGATCGCCGAGCACCTTTGTCTGCTTGTTCTCGGACGCCGATGACTTGCAGGCAGCACGACGGACCCTTTGTGCACCCTTCTCCTCTGTTTACGGCCCCCTACAACAAGAAGCCTTGCATGGTTTGGCGGTAACGCGCTAGCGCTAATTAGGCGGCCCCGCTCCCTTCTGCTCCCACTGCTTGCGGGTTAAGGGCTCTTTTCTTGCGTGGCACCAACGCATCTGCATTTTCTTTATGTCATGACTCGAAATAGAGTTGATTTACGCTTTATTTAGGTTACACAACATATAAGTATTGGTTAGGCGGCCATTTCAGCTCCTGGGGCAAGGAGCACTAAGTGGCATTTCAGAAGCACAGAGTTGGCAGGGGTTGTTAGCTGCTTATATCCCTATTTCCTTCTTGCACCAACCCGACCTGCTAGTTAAACGGATAAGGTGGCTGCGTGCTAGAAGTACGCTGTTCAAGTGGAAAGTTGTGCTGTTAACAACTTATAACCAATTAGTTTATTATTATAAAGGCCACCATGCATTACAGGTTCTTCAACTGTTTGGAGGGGTAAGATAGGCTACAATGTACCATATACCTACCAAACTATGAATCAGAGTTATTTGAGTGTTAATAGTGTTTTTGTCTATGTTTAGGAAGACTGCATCAGTTGAGTTCTTTTTTGTTATAAACCTTGGACACCAGCGGAAGAGGGGAGAGTTCCAGGTAGAAAAAAGTGCACATCATTAGTTACGTATGTTTGTTTCTAGTTTATTCCACTGCTAATTTAGCCTTTTGTCCTCAGGAATCCCTCTGGATCCCAGTGGAGCCTCATGGTGTTGGACGTGTGCCTGGACCTGCCCTGTCTCTACTTCTCCTTCCCTTGTCTCCCCTCTTCCCCTATTCACTAGTATCGCTTTGACCTGGTTGGGCGGACTGGTGGTAGAGGGAAGTTGGGATCTATTCATCCGTCTCCTACCTCCTGTCCCCGCGGAGACCTCAGGTGAGCCTGACAGAACGCGAAGCCCACGTGGATTCTCTGCCTGGGCAGGATGGAGGAGAGCAAAATCACGCTAGCAGATCTAGCACATATGTTAGGGAATCTGCAGAAAGAAACACAAGCCCTTTCTATAAGGGTAGATACGTTACAGAGAAGCAGGGCCTCAGAGGCCCCTAAAGGAGCGGAAGGTGGTGTTCCTTCTTCTTTTACTCCCACTGTTGTCAGTAACCCAGTTATTCAGGTCACTACCCCTCCTATTATACCGCTGGCTCCTCCTGAGAGATTTATGGGTGATCCCTCTCGCTTTGCAGCTTTTATCAACCAATGTCAGTTGCACTTTATGTGCAAGGCAGCTTGTTTCCCAACCGAACAAGCCAAAGTGGCCTTTGTTTTGTCATACTTGGGCGGTGTAGCAGCCACTTGGTCAATTCCCTTAGTGGAACGGAATGACCCTCTTCTGTACAACTATGGTTTGTTTAAAGAGGAATTAAAGAGGTTGTTTGACAGACATTCTTTTATCCAATCAGTAGACTCCGAACTGCTGAATTTGAAACAAGGCTCGAAGGACTTAGTCACGTATATTGCTGAATTTAACCGCCTAGTGGTAGAAGCAGGTTGGCCAGAAGAAAAAAGAATTGCCTTATTTTATAAAGGGCTTAAGGATGACTTGAAGGATGTTTTGGCTCAAGTAGTGGACCCACCTGATGATTGTAAGGCACTTATGGATCTGACCGTAAAACTTGACCATAGGTTGCATGAGCGGAGGAGAGAGAGGGGGCGGTCAGAGGCACGACTGCTAACATTTAGAGAAAGGCACACTGAGATGGAGAGGCCTGTGTTAGAGGCTGAGCCAATGCAGATTGGAAGCATAAAAGGACCTATCAGTAGCGAAGAAAGGCAGAGGCGTCGGGACCAGAAGTTATGCCTTTATTGTGGTAAACAGGGGCATTTCCTGAGGGAGTGTCCAATTAAACCAAAAAGACAGAAAGAACAGGGAAACTAAACAGCCTGGGTTCTAAGGGGACAGGAACTTCAGGTGGTTCGGGTTTAATTGTCTCCCACCCTGTAGTGACAGAAAACCTCTGTACCATGTTTTCGCATTTTCACGTAGAGCGTTTGGTTAGATGGAGGCGGTCAACATGTTAAGGTTCACGCTATGGTTGATTCCGGCGGTACCGGTAATTTTATGGATATCCAGTGGGCTACCAAGAAAGGTATACCGGCTGAAAAGAAAGCGATAATGGAGGAAGTTAAAACCATAGATGGGAGTACCATTAAGTCGGGCCCGGTTACACATGCTACCCTTCCCTTGACTATGTGCACAGATGAAGTACACATAGAAAAGGTCACTTTTGATTTGATTAAATCTCCCCAGTTTCCTGTTGTATTAAGGGTATCTTGGTTATCACAGCACAATCCAACCATAGATTGGAGACAGAGAACAATTTCGTTTGACTCAGACTTCTGTAGTGAACATTGTGTAAAACATGCTAATGTCTTAGCCCCCTTGTTGGGATCCTGTATGCAAACCGAACCTGAACTCCCCTCCTGTTACCAGGAATGGGCGGACGTGTTTGATAAACAGAAGGCCACGACTCTTCCACCCCATCGTCCCTACGATTGTAGGATAGATTTGATACCAGGGGCTCAGATTCCTTGCAGTCGCATATATGCACTCACGGAAAGAGAGAACCTCTATTTACGTGAGTATTTGGATGAAATGTTACGCATAGGGTTCATTCGCCCTTCTAGGTCCCCAGCATCGTCTCCTCTTTTTTTTATCCCTAAACGGGAGGGAGGCCTCAGATGCTGTATAGACTATCGCAGCTTGAATAGCAACACTATAAAAAATAGATACCCCTTGCCTTTAATATCTTCCTTATTGGACCAGGTTAAAAGGGCCCAGATTTTTACAAAACTGGACTTACGAGGGGCTTACCACTTAGTGCGAGTCCAACAAGGCGACGAGTGGAAGACAGCCTTTCGTACTAAGTTTGGGCTTTATGAATATTTAGTCATGCCCTTCGGGCTTTGTAACGCTCCAGCAGCGTTCCAATATTTTATCAATGAAGTGCTAAGAGACATGTTGGATATCTATGCCATCGCATACATAGACGATATCCTTGTATACTCATCCTCTATAGAAGAGCATCAAAACCATGTGCAGTCAGTACTGCAAAGACTCAGAGACAACCATTTGTTCGTTAAACTTGACAAATGTGAATTCCACACAACTAGAGTAGCCTTTTTGGGGTTCGTATTAACACCTACAGGGGTCAGTATGGATCCACAGAAGGTAGAGGCAATAACTCAATGGCCATCCCCCAAAACGGTGAAGGACGTGCAGACCTTCATGGGATTCGCCAATTTTTATAGGCGGTTTATTGATAAATTTTCAGAGTTGGCATTTCCCATTACTAATTTACTGAAGAAGAATATGGAATTCTTGTGGTCCCCTGCAGCTGAAGCTGCTTTTGAAATCTTGAAACGAGCTTTCACTCAAGCTCCTGTACTAAAACATCCAGATTCCGCCCGTCCTTTTACTGTTGAAACTGACGCCTCTCAGTCAGCTATTGGGGGCGTCCTGTCTCAAAGAGATACCTCCACCGGGTACTTACATCCTGTTGCCTTTTTTCTCATAAGCTTAACGCCCCTGAACAGAATTATTCAGTAGGGGATCGTGAACTACTGGCTATTAAACGAGCTTTTGAAGAGTGGAGACAGTATTTGTTAGGAGCCTTGCATAAAGTTACTGTCCTTACTGATCACAGGAACCTACTCTTTCTGAAATCCGCAAGAGCGTTGTCCGCTAGACAACTAAGATGGACTTCTTTTTTAGCAAATACGACTTTGTAATTCAGTATCAGCCTGGTAGAAAACATGGGAAAGCAGATGCGTTATCCCGATTGGGTCATGATAATGATGAGCGAATACCCGATCCACCGCCTATCATAGCCACAGAGCGTATATTGGGGGGACTCACCACAGAAGAGGATTACTTGCACAAAATAAGGAAGGTATCAGAAACTGAAGAGTCTAAGGACTGGGAGAAGAAACACCAAGGGAACAGAACTGATGGTCTTTTATACATTCAAGGAAGACTTGCGGTTCCTACCCCTGAATTGCAAGAACAGGCCTTGAAGTGGTGTCACGCCCATGTCCTTGTGGGTCATCCTGGTTGCAGAAAGACAACAGACCTAGTGCGTCGTTATTTCTGGTGGCCCTCCCTGGTAGCAGACGTTAAGTCCTACGTCCAAAGATGCCACGTGTGTGCCCAAGGGAAAAGCTCACATCAAGCTCCAGCCGGTCTTTTACTCCCCATGCCTACTCCTCCCAGCCCATGGCACACAGTATCAATGGATTTTATAGCAGAGCTTCCTAGAACAACAAAGGGGCACACTGTAGTATGGGTGGTAGTTGATATGCTGACAAAACTGACCCATTTCACTCCTCTGAAATCCTTACCCTCTTCACAAGAATTAGCATGGTTGTTTGTGCAGCATGTGGTTAGGTTACATGGCTTGCCCACTGTTTTGGTTTCTGATCGAGGGCCCCAGTTTGTGTCTAACTTTTGGAAAGGAGTGGGTAAACTCTTGCATATTGATATGCGGTTCTCTTCAGGGCATCACCCCCAAACAGATGGGCAGACAGAAAGAATTAACCAGTGTCTAGAACAATATCTAAGATGTCAGTTGTTACAGACCCCAATGGATTGGGACAGGTACTTATGGGCAGCTGAATTAACCATTAACAATAGTATACATTCCTCCACAAACTATTCCCCTTTCTTTGTTTCCTACGGTTTCCATCCCAGATTCTTAATGTCACATACTGCAGCTTTCGCCCCAGTTCCCGCAGCTAAAGAGTTCATCACACAACTTCAGGAGGTACAAAAGGCATATAAAGAGAATGCAGAGGCTCATCGCCGCGCAAGCCCTGAATATGTTGTGGGGGATAAGGTCTGGTTATCCACACGCCATGTACAGATCAAAGGCGTTCGCAAATTCAAACCTCGATATATAGGTCCCTATGTCATCATGGAAGTGGTCAATCCAGTGGCCATGAAGTTGGATCTCCCCGATGCTCTGAAAATACACCCCGTATTCCATGTGTCCTTATTGAAGCCTGTTGCGTCGGGTACCGAGCTTCCAGTCCAGCCAGCCCCTTTAGAAGTTGACAAAGAAGAGGAGTATGAGGTCAGGGCCATTGTGGATTCACGTAGAGTACGAGGGAAGCTCCAATACCTCATTCATTGGAAAGGGTATGGGCCCGCGGATCGTACCTGGGAACCTGTAGGCCATATACATGCTCCTCGTTTGGTACGATTGTTCCATCGTAAGTACCCTTGGAAGCCCAAACCAGCGGGGGTTCTGTAGGGGGATATACTGTCATGGTTGTGCCCGGGATCGCGCCGTCACAAAAGGGGAGGTGAAGGCAGAGTAGCCGCTCACATAAACGCGACGCGTCGAGAACACAGACGCTTCGCGTTCTAGTGGTTAGCTTCAGGCCAAGACATTTCCGGGTTATTGCTGACACTTCCGGGTCAGGGGTTGTAGCGTCGACTCGACGGATCCTGCTTTCCCTCCGAGGATCGCCGAGCACCTTTGTCTGCTTGTTCTCGGACGCCGATGCTTGCAGGCAGCACGAGGACCCTTTGTGACCCTTCTCCTCTGTTTACGGCCCCCTACAACAAGAAGCCTTGCATGGTTTGGCGGTAACGCGCTAGCGCTAATTAGGCGGCCCGCTCCCTTCTGCTCCCACTGCTTGCGGGTTAAGGGCTCTTTCTTGCGTGGCACCAACGCATCTGCATTTTCTTTACGTCATGACTCGAAATAGAGTTGATTTACGCTTTATTTAGGTTACACAACATATAAGTATTGGTTAGGCGGCCATTTCAGCTCCTGGGGCAAGGAGCACTAAGTGGCATTTTCAGAGCACAGAGTTGGCAGGGGTTGTTAGCTGCTTATATCCCTATTCCTTCTTGCACCAACCCGATCTGCTAGTTAAACGGATAAGGTGGCTGCGTGCTAGAAGTACGCTGTTCAAGTGGAAAGTTGTGCTGTTAACAACTTATAACCAATTAGTTTATTATTATAAAGGCCACCATGCATTACAGGTTCTTCAACTGTTTGGAGGGGTAAGATAGGCTACAATGTACCATATACCTACCAAACTATGAATCAGAGTTATTTGAGTGTTAATAGTGTTTTTGTCTATGTTTAGGAAGACTGCATCAGTTGAGTTCTTTTTTGTTATAAACCTTGGACACCAGCGGAAGAGGGGAGAGTTCCAGGTAGAAAAAAGTGCACATCATTAGTTACGTATGTTTGTTTCTAGTTTATTCCACTGCTAATTTAGCCTTTTGTCCTCAGGAATCCCTCTGGATCCCAGTGGAGCCTCATGGTGTTGGACGTGTGCCTGGACCTGCCCTGTCTCTACTTCTCCTTCCCTTGTCTCCCCTCTTCCCCCTATTCACTAGTATCGCTTTGACCTGGTTGGGCGGACTGGTGGTAGAGGGAAGTTGGGATCTATTCATCCGTCTCCTACCTCCTGTCCCCGTGGAGACCTCAGGTGAGCCTGACAGCTCTGTGCAGAACTACTAGAGGTATTGATGTCAATGATAGCTTGTGAAAGCTTTTAATTACCTTTCTGTCATAAAATTACTTTCTCTGTCACAGATAACTGCACCCTCATATTAAAACTAGAAATATATCTAAAACTGTGCCAGTCATATTAGACAAGTACAAGTCAAGTCTTCCTTCTTCAGGCAGCAGGGCAGTCCTTACAGCAGAAGGGTAGTCCTTCTTCTGAATCTTCCACAAGTCCAGACGTGTTCTGATTTGGGGTCTGAGAGCACCAACTTTTAACACCAGGGCCAGTCTTTGGGTTTGGATGCCCCCTTGGTCCCCCCTTCCTCCTTCCTGATCCTGCTATAAACTGTCTAGGATAAAAAAAAGAAAGGGTAGGCCTGGTGTCAGGTTACTTTGTGTGTGCAGGAGGCAATGCTCTTTGAAGTGCTTGTGGGGCTGGGTACTGCTCCTCCTCTGCCATTTGGCGAGATGGCCCATCCTGTGCACACCTAGTCTCCTTTGTATCACTGTCTGGCAGCAACACACAACCCACAACAGCAGAGTCATGTGACCTAGGCCACTGGCAGAAAGACACAGTGAATTTGGGCACAAAAATACCAACTTTCTAAAGGTGAATTTTTTAACTGTAAATCCAACTTTACCATTAAAGAGGATTTTAAATTACAATTCAAAAGAGACCACAAAGGTTTGTTCTATCTGCTCCCAATTCAATGTTAGCACCTATTAAATGAAATAATGAAACCTATTGTAAGTCTACGGGCGAGGCAGGCCTTACATAGAGAACATGTTTCAGTACCAGGGCATGTAAAACTTAAAGCCACATGTCCTACTTTTTAAATACCATGCACCCTGACCTAGGATGTTTTAGTGTCTGATGTGTGGGTGACTTATAAGTATTAAAATAGAAGGATTAGGCCTGGAAAAAGGTTTATTTTGCCAGGTCGAAATGACAGTTTAAAACCTGTTTTAAAGGGCTTCTTTAGTGGGTGGCACAATGCTTGTTGCAGGTCCACTAATAGCATTTGATTTACTAGGGACCAATAAGTAAATTACATATACCAATTAGTAGTAAAGTGCACAGAGCCCTAAATCCAACCAAAACAAATTCAGCAAAACTGGAGAGGTGAAGGCAAGAAGTCTGCGGGGGTGACCATGCGGAGAGGGCCAAGTCCAACAATTCTTATAAGCAACATGTTATTAAATGTAATTTAAGAACGCTGCCTGTTCTGATCCAAGAGAGGAAGATTGGAAAAAGATATGGGTATAATGCAGGGAACATCCTGTGGCAACTTTGCAACAGGTGACTTATGCCAATGCCCCCATCATGTAAGCCCATGACCTATAATATATTCAAGTCCAATGTCCCGTTAGACTGCTAGGAAGGACCACAAGTAGTAGAATCCATGAATATTAGAAAATATAAACATGGTTATTTCTGTGAGTTGGGCACCCTTCTTATGCAATTAATATGATGAAAGGAAAATAACAAAGTGGTAATACCAGATTATCCTGGAGTGTTAGCCCTAACCAAGTATGGTGCTTTAGAAAGTTTAGCTATCCAATTAGTTTTATTCATTCTCCATGATTTGTACAGTTCTTTTTGAGTTTCAAAATTTATAGAAAGTTGCAAAAAAAATAGAAAATACTGTGGAATTAGATACATGGAAACAAGATGTGTGGTGTTTGACGGATATAATTCATATGAAAAAAAACACCTGAAAGTATCTATCCACTTTTAGTTTTGATGGAATTCAAAATTCCTTTAAAAGATTGCCCATGGGGTATAAGGTATCCTCTTGGAACATTTTGCGGTTCTCCTGTGGGCCCACAGTAAAAAAAAAATGACAGCTGTTTTTTTTTTAAATTAAAATACCCCTGGGGTGGTCCTGGACATGGGAGTCCTGCAACTTTAAATATTTTATTTTTGGGGGGTGTCCATGGGGCCCCTCTCCCTCTTCCTGAGCCGAATATGATCTTGGTGATCACATCCATCCCTGAGGCCTCATGTTTTTATCAAAGGAGAGGGAACATACAGTCTCTCTCCATGTGCCAAATAAAGCATTGGGGAACCCACCCCCTAAGGGTAGTAACTACCTCCATGGTGCCAGGCAGACTAACCCAAGCCCACACTCCCCCCCCCCCCCAGGACACTGTTTACACTGAACCCGCCACAGAGTGGGCAGGGAGACTGTACTGTTCCTACCAAGCAGAAGCAGAAAAACTCCTGCTAGGAAGGGGGCGGATAGGTTTTCTCCCATGATCTGAGCAGCAGAAAAGCTGCTCCCGCTGGGAGAAGCAAACAAGAGACGACGACTCCCACCAACACCCAGAAGTGTGCTGGCAGGAGAGTGGTGAGCCGCAGGGGCCATGGGCTCCCGCCTGTAGCCCCTTTGGCAGCATAGCACTGGACTCCCCATACTACCCATGGAAAAAAACAAGGCAGCACAGGTGTGGGCTCCCTGTGCTGATTACTGAATTTGTTTCAAAAAGGGAGCAAAGGAGTGGGCTCCCCGAACTGCCTAGTAAACATTTTCTTTTTTTAAAGGCAGCGTGGAAGTGGGCTCACCGATCTGCCCAACAAAATATCTCAAAAGCGCTGGTTGGGCGGTGAGGAAAAATCAAAAAGGCAGCACAGGAGTGCTAGCAGTGACTATGAAATGATTGGAGTAGCACTGCGAGGGCTTTACAAACAACTTTTTGGGTTCCTGGTGGTGTCCCAAAATAGGCTTTGGCACCACCAATCTTTTTAATGTTGTGGGAGGCTGCAAAAAGTGCAGTATCTCCCCAGTAACAGTAAAAACAAAAATACCGTAAGTCTTTTGGGTCATTAATTCTATGACCCATGCAGAGATAACTGTATTTTTTAAAGCCCTCCTAGCGCTATGGTCTTCAGCTGGAATGCAGAGCCTACTTGTGGTTGGTTTTATAGCTGCATTTGTTACCTCGAAAATTGTTTAAAAAATCCTCACAGACATTAATATTTTTGAATGAACTGTTATTAATTTTTTCATGACAAACACTTTTATCACATATTACACTGTGTTAATTAATGAAACATACATTTGATAATATATTTGGTGATTTTTGGAAAACATAATAGGTGTGCTATAATTATGTTGATACGCTAACCCCTTCAAAAAGCACTTTTTATATTTTGGTGTTTTGACTCATTGATAAAGTCAGAAGGCTTTCCTTACTTAAATCATAACATCACATAGCCGTGTGCACCTGCAGGGATTTGAGTTCCAGGCCCTGCGCCCAACCCCTCAGCAGCCCTAATCCATTAAATGAGGCCAGGCCCTGCTGCGCCCTTAACATGCACTGCTTATATCCTCACACATTGCAACACTCATGAAGTGTTTAGTGACATCATTGATAGCATTACAGACGACAACTGAACTGATATCATTGATGACAACACTGTGCACAGGGCCGGACTGGCTACCGGGCGTTTTGGCATGCTGCCGAGCTGGGGGCTGATGTCACTGCGGTGGGGACTAATTTGGTTGATGGAGACCTGTGTGTGCTTCGAAATAAACAAAGCAAAACGAATTTCGTTCAGCACACGCAGGTCCCATCAACGAAATCAGCCCCCAGCTCGGCAGCATTCCAAAACGCCCGGTAGCCAGTCCGGCCCTGACTGTGCATGTTGGGGGTGCAATTTATAGTTACTTTAGGCCACGAGTTACAGTTACTTGAGATAACTATATCTGGTGGATTTTAGTAGTTTTGTTGAAAACGCTTTGTTTTAACTGACATTTTCACCTACCAATATTTTCCCTTTAACCCTTGTTTTTTCAGTCTCCCCTTCCCACACTAGAAGAAGTCACCAAGGTAAGCGTATCACATACCCATTCCTTACACCTGAGGCGGGTGCAGTGGGCCTCTTTGTGATGTGCAGTTGATGTCAAGTTTAAATATTATCTGACACTCTGGACATAATAATTTCTCCAATATGAACAAAATGCACCTCAGACTCCCCAAGCTTTACCCATTGAGTCATATCAGAGTATATTTCTTACATGTGGTTCTGCACAACCTATGACTAGTATTAATTGAAAGTACTCTGCAGCCTACACAGCAGTGCAGGGTGCAATTGAATATGGCAAATTTCAGCCGCATCACAACTACATCAACCTTTTAGGTGATAACATGGCACAGCATGTAGAAAACGCGTCAGCTGACTCTCCTTATAAATACTCCTGCACCCTCGATTCAGATAACACTCTAGTGACTTCCGTACCTAGAGTTAGTTATAGGGATTTACCTAATAAACTGTCCAGACTAGACATAATAAAAACAGCTCATAAGTGGCTTGTGTCTGCTAATGCTGGGATGATTTCCAGAGTAATAATGCTACAACAATTTTACTGGTAGCTGGGTTTACCTAAGCAAACCAAATACTATGTATGACAATGTAACATTTGTCAACAAATTAACCTTCTACTATTAGAAGACCACAGCAGACTCCCCTCTCTATCTCCAATCACCCCTGTAGAATTTAGCATTTGGACCATATTGAGCTAATACATTCTTTTTACCAAAATAAATATATGTTGGTAGCAATTGATTCATGTTCTCAATTCCTAGGGGTTTGGCCTCAAAGAAATGCTGATGCTCGAGTGGCTATAAAGGCCCTGCAGTGCCTTTTAGCCATGGGAGTAGTTCATCCATTTCATTCAGACAATGGTCCTGCGTTTGCCTTGAAATCTTACAGAGATGCTATGCTAGGTCTACTCTGGGAGTATGTCTGCAATTCAGCAACTTATTTTTAACAGAGAGTAATAGATTCATAGAGCAAGCTAGCGGCACAAGTAAACAAGCCCTGACAGCTAGGGTGCTCACTTCAGGACTTAGCACCTTATTTTGATGTCGGTCGGACTGCCACCAACAGGCTGTTGGTGGCGGTCTGACTGACCAACGAGCCATCTGTCCTACTGCCTCATTACAATGCAGTTGGTCGGAGCACAGTAGTCAGGGGGAAAAAGAACACCACCTTTAACAGGATCTAGGATCCTGCCGTGGTGGCTGTTGTAATCGCATCCCTTACATGTATGAGGTGCCTACACAGGCACCACCGTAGGCATTTCCGACAGCCTTTTCATGACGGTCCGACCTTGCAGCAAGACCTAACCATTCACATATGTTTATAAGTGCAGGAATGTACCAAAATCTCTTCAGTTTTTAGCAGATCATTGAGTCTGTATATAATCTTTTCATATGAGGGAATCTTGAGCGTATCTGACAGCCATGTGCTATAAGACGGTGGCATAGTATAGTTCCAGTGATGTGAGATCTTCACTTTTGCTACCACCAAAACCGTAGAAAGACAACAGTTAGCATGGTGGATCAGTGATGGAAGGCTGAGGTGTCATGTAGTAAAGTCAATCAGCTTGTCAGTGGTGTCAACACCCAGAGTTCATCCTTTAGCAGGTCCCAGATTGAATACCAATAATGCTAAAGTGGTGTACATTCCCATAGAATGTGCAAAACTTTGCACTCCGGACATCTCCAGCACTTACAGTTTGCTTGCATGCGTGCCCCCTGGAGCTTGGATGCCATCCAGTTCCATTGTTAGAGGACCTTAAAGTAACTAAATGCTAGTCTTGGCTTCTCTCAGCATTTTATCTTGAGTCTCAAGGATTGTAAGCCACTCATCATTGGGAATCAGAAAGACCTAGTCAGGTTTCCCACCACTGGTCAGTTAGTGTGCAGTCATCTGCGGAAAAAAATATCCACCAATATGGTTTAAAGACCCGACATGGTCGCTTTGTAATTTTTTCCATCCTATAATATATTGTAGAGTGGGTCAGTCTCTAATTCTAAAGACTAAGGGGCACATTACGATGGCGAGCGGACCGCAGCGGAATGCGGGACCGTTTGCAAGGGGTGCGGCGGTCCCGCCATGGGTATTAGGATGCCACGGTGGCATCCCGTATTGTTCGCATTGCGGCGGGCGGTGCTGTCACCAGCACCCGCCGCAATGCGAAAAACGCATGTTGTGCATTTGAATGCACAACGTTACAGGCACTGCGAGGTGCCTGCCACCTTGTGCATTCAAATGTAGGGGGGTACCATACGTACCCCCCATGTGCACCCCCCCAAATCCTGGGGGCCCGCAATGGGCCCCCAGAAGCAAAGACCACATGCCTTTCCATGGCGGCAACACCGCCATGGAAAAGCTGCTTTCCGTCTACATCCTAATATGGATGGCGGTGTCTTGCAGACACCGCCACTATATCAGGGTCCTTTACCGCCCGGTCCCCTGTGGGACCGGCGGAAAACCGGCGGACGGTCTTTCTGTCCGCCGGGCTCCCCCCCGCCATCGTAATATGGCGGGGGGAAATGGCATGCGGGCGGTGTGAAATGGCGGGCGGATCGCCACCGCCATACGGGCGGTGGCGATCCGCCCGTCATTGTAATGACCCCCTAAGTACCTAAAGTTTTCCGTAAACTGTAGGTGAGTTGGAAATATTTCCATTCCTGCAGGAGTCCATATATGTGTACAAGGGAATCCAATGAGATGAGTGCACTATCTTGTATCAAGTCCTCCATGTAGTTTATTCCCCTGTCCCTCCACAGGGACCAGTCAATTTCTATCTTCCCCCCTATTGTTATGTTCCTTTTCCTCCAGGTGGGAGCATGTAAGTGTCCGAAGACTGAAGAAATTTGTGAGCCTGTTTCCATAAAAACAGTGAGGTATGCAGAATTGGATTACCAGTGAGGCTGTATTGAGCATGGCTGGTGTAATAGACTGTTAAGTCACCTTTCATTTGCAATGTGTGTTTTGCCATGAAGACAGACGTAGGAGTTTCTCTGTGGATCATCAACATGTATACCATATGTGCTAATTGAGAATCCAACCAATATGCTTCCATGTGTGGAAGGCACAGCTCTACTGCAGTGGTTTTGGCATAGAGCTTGGAAGCTTTTAGACGCCATTTACGCTCACTCCACACAAAGATACTGTCAGTCAATCTCCCACAGCAGAGCTTGTATAACTCACAGGGGGAGCAGGCCAAATACGTAATTAAATCTTGGAATCACATTCCTTTTTTGATCTGGATATTGCCCAATAGAGATAGTTTGCTTTTGGCCCATTTGGCAAATTCTATTGTTCCTTTTTCGATAATGAGGATGTGGTTGTCCCTAGAAACGTTATCGAGACCCTTCTTTAAATACACTTCAAGATATTTGAGGGGACTGGACTGTCATGTAAATGACGAGATTCCCAGAGATGTCTTGGTAGTAATAAATATCATCTGCATGGCCTCACATTAATTGTATAACTCAAGAATTCATAATCTTTTCATCCGTGTCATGTTTAACTTGCCACAATAAAGGAGTGTGTTCTCAAGTGATTCACCGAGGTGTGATCCAGGCACAAATCCTACCTGTGATGGATGAATTAAAAAGGAGATATAGGGCGCAAGCCATGTGGCTAAGACTCATGCCAGGATTTTCATGTCTGTGTTTAGAAGGAATATCAGCCTGTAGTTGGGGCAGTATAGTGGATCTCTGCTGGGTTTGAATATTAGAGAAATTGTAGCTCTGTTAAATTCAGGCAAGAGTGTGGTGTCGGCTGGGATTTCCCTAAATGGTTTGCCCAGCAATGGTACGGTTAGCAGTTTAGATATTTTATAAAACTCTACTGGGGATCTGTCACCCGGCGCCTTTGCAGCCACTGTTATATTGATTGCTTGTGCCCCTTCATCACTAATGTTGCCCCCAAGAGTATTAGCCTCCTCAAGTGTGAGCATTGGCGGCTTCAGCCTTCCAATAAACTCCAATTCATCTTGAGAAGTGACATGCACTCTCAATAAGTATTGTTGTTCTTTAAAAAAAAAAAAGATCTGTAAAATCCTGTAGGATATTCAGAGGATCAGTTAGAAGCATGTTGTGTGATTGGGCCGGTTTCAACTGTGCTGCCAACATTCTAGCCACCTTCCCTCCCATGTCATCGTACCTTTGTTTTAATCTAAAAAGCGCAAATTCTGCCTGTGTGGTATATACAGAGTTTAAGTCATATTTAAACTGAAGTATCTCTCTAAGAATTACAGGGTTCGGAGCCATAAAATATGCTGAAGTCAATTGGTGGTTAAGAGAAGTAATCATTCTCATGGCACTTGTAGGTGGCAAAGTCCCTCATCAGGTTTCCCCTATGGCAGGCCTTTCAAGCTGACCACAGGATTTGTGTACATGGGATCGTATTTGTGTTTCCCTCCAAGTATTGGCACAAATATGTGCACAAGTCATTTTTGTCTTCAGGGTCACTATAGCGTGTTATCTTAATGCGACAGTGGAGCATGGGGAATTTCAAGAGGCTGTGGTCTGCCTTGGAATTAGGGGTGATGGAGGTGTTGCAGCACCCACTGGTTTAATGAATAAAGACCAAAAGAAGAAAGCAATATAACTCTACATTTGAAAGGTCTACCCTGCGCAATGTCAGATGCAATTGAACAAACATGGAACATCTTATTTTAATAAACTACAGCTATATTTTTGACTAAGAAATCAAGATTTAGATTTGCCTAATGGAAAAATGTGGGTATTTTGTAACTTGAACTGAATGACACTTTGACTTGTGCACAAAGGAACATAACGAGTGAAGAAAGTAGGTCAAAATATGATCAGAATTGGAAGTGAGACAAAGGCATATTACTTCTTAAAACTGAAGTTTGATGGCAAAAAAACATTTTTAGAAATATTTACTGGGGTAAACCCACTCTCATTTTATATTGCTCTATTTTAAATGTTCCCTTTTTCCTTTGGTATTCACACCACAGATACCAAATCACTGTATTTTGTTGTATCATATTGGGTTGAATGTTTTAATGTTATATACTAATTTGCATGTTATGCTGTATTATGGTACTTCATCTGTGATACATGTACTTCCCTTTTGTCTGAGATATTGTGGAGTGTGCATAGCAGGCTTAATAACATGTTGAAGTACTATAGCATATAAAATGAAACTTGGCACTCACACGCTGGTTATAAGAATCCTACTGGTTCTTCTAATCTTAATTTGGATATCTTGAGTATTCTGTTATATAGTGCTAATAGACTGAACACCTATTTTAGATGCTGCAGAAAATAAAACAAATTGCGTTCGTTCTCCTATACAGTTCAATTGTGAAGGTGTTTAAAAATCATACTCTTAATAACAAGTGTATTATCAGAGGGCACATTCACCCGGACAGAGGTCTCTTAACGCTACTGAAAGAAGTGACATTCATCGTTATTAATTAATGGTACTCACTTTAATAACCTTAAAAGTATAATAGGCTAAAATGACTCTCTGATATTTGAACCTGTAACTATGGATCAAACACAGCTTTGTGGAGTGGATGCATGGTTCTCCTGAGCCTCCAGGCCCGGCTTCTGCTAGAAGTTCAGTCACTCGAGTTTTAAGGCAAAACATTTACAATGTTATTACAGGTTTTTTTAAATTTATTTTTTATTGAGCAGAAGAATAAAACAATTAATTAGATCATGAACAATAAAAATCCAATAATAGTTTTGATGATATTAAATAAACTTTATGATGAGACGATAAACACAGCGATCAGTTATAGCTTTGATACGGTTATCCCAGGCCCTCCTTAAACAGAAATAAAGTGCAATGTGCCAGTAGTTCTGTTAAGAAGTGGCTTATAACATTAAAAAGACATATTATTCAAAATATGGTGACATCGACCCCTCTCTAACCTAGATAAAGTGAAGTATAGCAAAATACATATATACTAAAGGTGTAAATTTCATATATGTTTTATAGATACAGCTGGCTGAGGATCAATAAAGAGCTTACATTCATTTCCCACACCATCCGGCAGGTAATAATTTTCTATAATCAAAAACAAACTCTATTGTTGCCACTCTAATTGACACTTATATCCCTTTCCAGTTGCACCATATATGTCCAGACACCCGCAACCCTTTTTGCATAGGCCTCAAATTTCCTTGTACGAGTCATTTTCTTATGCCATTCTAAGTATGTAGGGACTCTAGTTGTCGTCCAATTCTGCAGAATCAAGGATTATGCCACTAAGAAGGCGATCACAATAAAAACTTCCTCCCCTTTTATTTTAGTCAAAGTTTGCCTCTGTTTTGACAAGCCAAAAAGTAAGTCATTACTGAGAGCACCAAATATATATTTCCCAAAAGTTCTGGAATCTGTGGAGAGCCACAAAATTCCAGCCACCCAGCATTCCCCAAAGTCTCCCGATAAAAATGGTACCTCACTTGTGTGGGTAGGCCTAGTACCCGCGACAGGAAATGCCCAAAACGCAACGTGGACACATCACATTTTTCCAGTGAAAACTGACCCTTTTTTTGCAATGTGCCTAGCTGTGGATTTTGGACCCTAGCTCTGCCGGCACCTAAGGAAACCTAGCAAACCTATACATTTTTGAAAACTAGACAACCAGGGGAATCCAGGATGAGGTGACTTGTGTGGCTCTCACCGGGTTCTGTTACCCAGAATCCCTTGCAAATCTCACATTTTGTCAAAAAAAACAAATTCTCCTTGCATTTCTTTGATGGAAAGTTCTGGAATCTGTGTGGATCTACAAACTTCCACCCACTCAGCATTCCCCAATGTCTCCCTATAAAAATGGTACCTCACTTGTGTGGGGAGGCCTAGTGCCCGCGACAGGGAATGGCCAAAAATGTACTGTGGAGACTTCAAAATGATCAATTACAAAAAGACCTTGTTTTGCGAGAGTCACCTGCGTTTTTGATCCCGGGCTCGGCGGCCATCTAGGGAAACCAACCAATCCTAGACATTTCTGAATACTAGACACCTGGAGGAGTCCAGGGAGGTGTGACTTGCGTGGATCCACCACTGCTTTTCTACCCGGAATCCCCAGCTAGCCTCATATCTAGCTGAAAAAAATCAAATTTTTCAAAAATTTCTGTGTGGGAAAGTTGTGGGATCGCCAGGCTGATACAAATTTCCTACCACCGGGCTGACACAAATTTCCTACCACCCAGTGTTCCCCCAGGTGTCCTGATAAAAATGGTACCTCAGTTGTGTGGGTTGGACAAGTACCCGCAGCAAGGTAGGGCCCAAAATGTATTGTGTAGACATCAAAATTATCTATCACAAAACTACCTGGTTTTGCAAGGGGGCCACCTGCGTTGCTGGCCCCGGCCTCAACAGCCATCTAGTAAACCTACCTAAGCCAGACATTTCTCCCAGGGGGGGGCATAAAGACTGCAGCAATTGTTTTGGGGTGGGGGGATTGGCATGTCCATTCTGGGCTGCCCCCACCCCTATGTATAGAAAATAAATCCCGGGTGCCTAGTGGGCTTTCTGCCTCTACCGGGAGGCAGACCATCTGCCTCCTTGGGGGGGGCAGAAAGACTTTTGCATTTTTGGGGGGGAAAGATTGGGGGCATTGGAACGCCCATTCTGGGCAGCCCCCACCCCAGGCCTATAAAAAAAAGAATCCCTAGTGTCTAGGGTGCTTTCTGCCCCCTGGGAGGGCATATTGGGGGCTACTGCCCCCATCTGCCCCCCAGGGGGGCAGAAAGACTGATTATGCCAGAATTGAATGGAGGGAGCAAAGGCCCTTGCCCAAGGTGCGCCCCCCCTCCCTGGTGCCTAGTGGGTGCATCCCTGCTTGGTGATCACCCTCCTAGGGTGATCCCCAAGCAGGGATCCACTAGGGAAGGGTACCATTGGAAAGGGGAGATTCTCCCCTTTCCAACGATACCTCTCCCGTGTGTTTCGGTGCTCGGGGCTGAGATAGCCCCACGAGCACCAAAACAGTGAAACTGAAACTAAGTTTCAGTTTCATTTTCAATGTAATTACGTCAGCCCGCCATGTACGTGATCGTCATTATATTGTAAAAAACAAAAGCCTCAAGAGGTTGGGGAAGCTCTTCCTCACCTCCTGAGGCCAAAAAAACAAAACAGGAAATCACTCTGCTGTTTGCAGCAGAGGGATTTAGTGCGCCTGTGCACATGACGGACCGGTTCCGTCATGAGCACAGGAGCACTGGTGCTCATGACAGAACCATTCCGTCATGAGCACCGAAGGGGTTAAAATGGATACACGCCAACCTAATTGATACCATATTCTTTGGTTGCTGCTGTAAGGCTATATTCAATTGCTTTCTGGCTAGAGTACACTCTGAGTCAAACCAACCCCTCCCTCAACTTGCGATGACTGTGACCTATGTCTCAGGGCCTTTTTGACACATGAGATGATAGTTGAAAAAGAAGACATTTTTTGTAGTGGGTCGGCCTCAGGGTCTAAGAAAGCTTTATCTCAGGCATTGTGTGTGTGCTGTAATAATAGAATACCCATTTGTCGTTTCCAGGAGTGGCTCTTATCCTAATTTTGGCATAATTTTACTTTTCTTGGCTAGGATCACTCTGACCTCTAACATAGCATAATCGCTATACCGCAAAATGGTAGTATTGATGCCTTTAGTGACTGAATCTAGGGCTTCAGAGTCCATAATAAAGTCAATGGGCGACTTGTAGTTATTTCTAAAGAATGTGGGTGCTAAGCTTTCCCTCTCATTCAGCTTACTATTTTCAGATCCTAAGGCTTAGCTTCACCATTAGGCTATTCAGGGCTGTTCCATAATTGTCATGTTTAAAATGTGCAAGTGCCGGGTTATATTCCATATAGGTACCCTAATATATGCCCAGGTACTTTCATAACCCTTCACCTATATTTTTCCCTACATTGCACATATAACGGTTTACAGGGACTGACCTTTTACCTAGATACAACACTGCATTCAGAACGCGGGTTTTCCCTAGTTCGAAATCTCATACATTATGCATGAGGATTCTCGGAAGCACAGCAGGACTACCATCTCCTGTATAATATCTATGTATGAAGTTCATGCCCGATGTCATCCTTAGCCCCACACAGTAATACAGCAAGGTAGGACCCCTGGGGAGACCTATGGGCATATATACATCACATCTTGCTACTATAGACAGAGGAGATCAAGACTTTCCGTCCGACACACTGACCAGAGACGCTGAGGTTCCTGCATGCAGACACTCCAGCTCGCATGTTCTAACATCCCTCTCGGGGTGTCCAACTCGAGACCAAGACAGGGTCCCACAGTCTCTCACTTCAGGTAATGGGGTTGACTTTATCCTAGAGGGATTCTTGGCTTAACACCTACACACATGCTAGGTACACTTAGGTATATCTAGTTAGGGAGGCATCGTAGGAGTACACATCTTTTTATTATCGTGTATTTTATGTACGTGTATGTATTCATGATTACTGCAAGATGGTAGAGCTTTACCATCCGTTTACTTTCATAGTGCTTCTAATCCTATATATCTGCTACTGTCTAATGGTTGTTGCAGCTCATCTATTTTACACCAGAATAACAACTGTTCAATAAATTCTTATTGAAAACCCCAGCCTGTTTATTCTGTGTACCTCTCTAAGACAGACTAAGTAAGCACGAGTTACTGAGCGAAAAGTAGTATACTTTTTCCATGGTAGGGATCAGGGTTGTCATGTTCGATGGTTGCCAAGAACTATTCTCTCCTTGGTAAGAGGAGATTCTAGTGGCACTGTGAGCTAGCTGATACAAAAGGCCAACATACCCGGTGGGGGTGTTCAGAATCAGTCCGACACCAATCCTACAGTGTATGCTGTGCGAACGCGCAGATCCTGTATAGGTTTTTATAGGAACTACACGACAGCCTCACCTTGCGAGTCTATGATTCCACAAATTGGTTTGTCTGTAAATGAACAGTGATGTATATTAAAATTCCTACCCAGTTGATACACACAGGTGTATAATGCGAGGTCGTGACTGTCTGGATGGCTAGATCCAGATCCATCACTACTTGGGTTCTCGAGCTATCAAAACAGTTATTATAAAAGTTTATTAAAAGGTTATCCCATGGCTTGCCCACTTCACATACCAGTAAATGGCACCAATCCTACAGTGTATGCTGTCCGAACCTGCAGATCCTGTATAGGTTTTTATAGGAACTACACAACATGGCGCCACCAACGTTGGTTGGGTATTTATTTAACAGTAGAATCTGAGTAGTTCAGTTGTGCTAGTCTCAGAGACCCCTACATACAACTCCCCAGAGACGTCTGGAGTGGGTGGGCACAAACTCTGCCACAGCTGAGTAGGCAAAATCCTATTTATTGGCTGTTGATTAATCAAGCTTGAAGGACACTTTGTTCCTAAAACTGTGCAAAACACCTTATCTTAGTTCCCTTGAAAAGCTCTTCTTCTCTAAAACAATGACTGAAGAAATTGAAAACCTGGATAGAGTTACGCAAGAACTAAATCTCTCAGCAGACGAAGAAGACGCAGATGCAATTTCCATTGCAGAAAATGTTAGATATACTGTTACCATAATACTAGGTGCACACGGTCTAACATCCAGGGGAGGAACAGTAGCTTTCATGATTGAGGCACACAAATCATTTAAAACAGAGTTATTCTATTCATGGGTTACATTCCCAGTTGCAAATGCAAGAACAAAAACATTTCACTTCTACACAGAAAGTGGAATACCGGAAGAATATTGTCCCTATGAGGACAATGAAGTTCCACTAACCTACCAGGAACATTTATACTGGTTTAATGGCGCCCTCCCCCATACAAGAAATAAAGTAAGACTCGGTCTGCTCGGAAGAGAAGGAGCGACATGGCCAGTATTAGCAGCCTACACACCACATCCTGACGTTGAAACAATGCCAGGAGGAGACTTACTCATACTTCACAAAGAACTGATAAAACTTTACAGAAACATGACACAGTTCGTCATGAGGACTCTTACAGTACAGCCGGCAACGGTTACAACAAACACAAATACAGGTCAAAATACAGCAATTAAAATCACACCACAAACTTTACATGCAGTAATGGGTAAAAAGCCCGCAAAACGTGAACAAATGCCATTCTGGATAGCTCAAAAAATAGCACAGCTAGAAGCAGTATTCCCGAATACTAGTCCTTGGGAAAAACACAGAATGCTGACAATCTGCTTGCCCATGGGGATAACACCACAGATAGAGGATTGTACCTCTTGGAGTATAGTTTTTGCTGCCATATATACCAGAACACATGGTATCCCGTCATTAGCAGCAATACCAGATGTATTAAGACAAATACAAAATGAGTACGGAGCAGACCAGGCTCTGAACTTAGGGATGAAATTACTAGGTAATTATGCCCAGGTATCAGCCATAATATTAGCAAATATTAAAGGGGAAGCAGCATCAGTGGAAATCCGTCAACGCCTAAGGGAGTTCAGTCCTTTACAACAGGAACATGAATTACCATAAATATTATAGACTGCGTATGCAGAATTGGGCAGAGACAGTTTGGGTGGGAAAGCATTAAAACCCCAACTGATGGGTAGTCCCGAGAAGGACACCGGTAAGCAGGCACCTGCTTCTTCGAAAAAAAAGTGGGAAAATAACAAAAAACAGAAAAATAAAGAAAACAGATCTCAATCCAGAGGTAGATCTCCTCCATCAGGAGTCCTCTAAAAGGAGGTATAACCTTAGGAATGGGGACAATATTAGGAAACCTGACAAGTATCAGGATACTGATACACGTTCCGCTCGTTCCTTTCAGGGTTCGACAAAAAACTCTGAAAGGGAAGGACGGTCAGACAGACAAGAAGAGCGTACAAAGTCCAGAGACAAGCAGCACGCTCAAGACTATACTTCCAAAAAAGAAGATAAAGCCAAACCAAAACCTCAGTTCAAAAGGAAGAAGGTTGCAGGTCTGAAGATTAGACATGCCCAGAATTCTGAGGACTCAACTACTGAATGGGGAATGGGCTCCGACGATGCTAGACAGCACAGCAGAAGTAACAATAGCTCGCCAGAACCTGATGGAATTTCTGGTGACAGCGGACTTGAATGATTATATCACGGTGGAAACACCTGATACTAGGGTAAGTGTCCCACATTATATATATGAAATAACACTCCAAATGGAGGGGGACAAACCCAGGAAAGTTAGAGGTCTCTTTTGGGAGAACCTGACTTTGGGTTATGACATTTTATTAGCTGAACAAGATTGGCCGCCAGCATTCGTCATGGACTGCCCTAGGGGAGAAACAGTAATCTTACCAGCCTTTTCCGACCCTGTTCCCAAATATCTAAAATATACATATGCACAGGAGTGGGCGGTAGCCCTTGCCCCGGCATTATATAAAAACCATGTTGGATGGGATGAGGATTCAACCCACCACATAATTCCATTAAAAAATACTCCAACTCCACAGAGGCAGTATCCAATAAAGCAGGAAGCTAAAAAACAGGTCAGGGAAATCCTAGATCAACTTGAATACCAAGGGGTGATTGAAACTTGCACCTCTCAAATGAATAATCTTTTGTTTCCCGTAATGAAACCTGACAACTCATATCGTCTAGTTTTAGGTTACAGACATCTAAACACTTGCACAAAGACATTTGCAGTACAAAATGCACACAGTGCCGCACTAATGAATAACATTGTGCGGAAAAAATACAAAACGACACTAGATATCTCAAATGGATTTTTTTGCGAAAACATAGCGCCTGAAAGCAGGTATTTAACCGCATTTTCCGCATTAGATTCCCAGCGTCAATTTTGTAGACTCCCCCAGGGGTATAAGAACAGCCCGGGGTTACTTTCGGCCAGAGTAACTGAATTACTTCAAAATCTGGATGAAGAGGCATTGTCCTACGTGGATGATATTTATCTTAGGGATGATGACCTGGAGGAACACTTGAACAGAGTAAATTCCATTATATTGGGATTTGCTTCTGAGGGCAAATTTAATTTAAACAAATCCAAGATAGCCCACCTCAATGTCCTTTTCCTCGAATATGAGCTTTCAAGTGAAGGGAAAAGCTTAGCATCTAACTTTTTAGAAAAGTGCGCACTGTTACAACCTTCAAAATCATTAAATATTTACAATCAATACTGGGATTCCTGAACTTTGGCACAACATACATTTTGGATTACGCGGAAAGAGTTAAACCTTTCTACGATTCAATAAAACCTGACTTTTCAGTTAGACAATGGACACAGGAACACACAGATATCCTTCGTTCCCTACAAGCTGATATGATAGCTTCAAAACACTTACAGACACGCGTAAATGTACGCAACTTAGTGATCCGTATAGTTGCGGGTCAATCAGGATACACCTACCTAACATATAATGAAGGTGAAACAGTACCAAAAGCATACAAATCACATTTGTACACAAATGCTGAGATGCGCTTTGCATCTACAGAAAAGATTCTTACAGCAGTACAGACTGCTGTAGTGAGAGAAAGAGCACTGGCTCAGGGAAAGCGAATAATTGTCGCAACCCCAGTACTGGCCTTAGAGGCAGCTACAAAGGCTAGCGTTCCGAACGCTAAAGCCTTACATCCGAGATGGATACAATGGGCTAATTCTCTTACTGCAACAAATGTAGAATACAGGTACGACCAAAGTCTAAAAACACAAGCATTCCTGCAATACGAACAAGAATATCCTCTCCCTAATGAAATATTGCCTCTAGATCAGTATGAATATATAAATTACACTGACGGATCTGCTCAGCCGGCCATTGGGAGTAAACAGCAATACAGCGCCGCATGCACAATCATTAAAGGTCGCATGCAGGATGGAAAGTTTCATCCGAGTTGTACAAAAACCCAGTCTCTAGGAGACTGCATGGCACAGCTGGCAGAATTAAAAGCTGGCACTGGTAAATACGGATCGAGAATTCCCCACACTAATCGTGTGTGATTCCTTTTACTGTGTACAGTCATACAATGAATACTTACACCACTAGGGCCAAAATGGGTTCAAAGATGCAAAAGGTGGCACAATTAAGCACAAAATGCACAAAATGCTATGGGAACAGTTAGTTGAGTTGAAAAACAAACTACCAAGGGCTCACGGGATGCACACACTGAGTCATCAACGTGATGGCGTTCACTTTGAAGGGAATTCATTGGCTGATGAAGCCGCAAAGGGGGCTGTATGCACCGCTTCCGTAGCTGCAATAACCCGTTCAAAAATGAGAATAGACGGTGAGATTATGGTTGCAATATAAAACAGCACTACCGAAAGATTTCCACTCAAGTACTCCTACAAGTTAGATGCGAATAACGTTCCATTTGCTCAGATTCCTGGAGTGGGGGATAGAGTAATACCAAATATGGATCGCAGGTTAGGTTTAATTCTAGCAGCACACGAGAGTATAGGTTCTGCATACGCAAGAGTTACGGTGACTGTTTCCTTACTGAAACAACGCTACTGGTGGCCAGGATTAATAAAGCAGACTATTTATTTGAAGAGTTTTATATAGCGCTGGCTAGACCCGGAGGTATCAGAGTGTTTTACATGAGGTAAGAACAGTGTTACATAATCACATCAGTTACTGGAGCATAGCATAACATAGAGAAGAAAACAATGTTACATAATTACATGAGTTACTATAGCATAGCATAGCATAGCATAGAAAAGAAAGTCCTATGGGGCAAGGAAGGTAGTGGGGGAATGGTAAGTGGTTGGCAAGCAGATTGGGTCAGGCAGACCGGCAGGGGGAAAGCACTTCAGGGGACAGCAAAAAAGTCAGAGTGAATGAGTCAACAAACCAGTAATCACAGCATCCAGTGCCGGACTCACTCCCTGTGTCGGATCATCTTGAATATGGAATGGGTCTGAGGGAGGGGGCGAAAAAGGTGCCTTGCAGTGACCCAACAAGCTGCGAGGGGTGTAGGTGTCCAATTTGGGGTCAACTTTAAGGCAATGGCCCGTCAGGCGGCACAGGCACAGACCAGGGGCACGAATCGATTAGAAAATCTAACGAAGTCGCCAAGATGGAGGACCCTGGTCATGGACCCCAATAACTTTTTACAAAATGGCAGTATTATGGGTGAACAAAAAACCAACCGAGAAGCCTCAAGGAAACCATGGAGCAGGGCTGGATCGCCGATCTCTCTCGGGTCATAGCAGACAAAAAACTCGGGGCAACATGGGCAGCAGTGTCACCATTAAACATGCTGAGTTGTCAGGGGAAGTCAGCTCGGGTGCCCAGGCAGCAGCCCCGGAAGAGGGAGGCAGCTGCGGGTTCAGGAGGGCGCACTTACTCAGAAAAGCAAAGAAGAAAAAAAAACAAGCTTGGTGGCACCGTGCTGCAGCGTTGCAGTATTCTGGGTGCTGCTTAGTCGGGGGAGCAAGACTCGTGCGTCCCAGCCGCAGTTCCAGAAGGCGTCGCGGGATCACAAGCAACCGTGGTCGAAATCCAGAAGGCAGGTGACGGCCGGAGGGGTGATCCCCAGCCCATCTTCTCAACAGCTACCTAGGCAGCTCAACCGGGCATCGGCCGTGTTGAAAATGGATCCGCAATCAACAGATTTTCATTATTCATCGGAGGCGTGGGATGAAGAAAACGAAGCAGGGAGGTGAGAAACAGTGCCCGTGTCCAGAGGGTAGGTGACGGCCGAGGGGGTGATCCACAGCCAATTTCCTCTCCAGCTACCTAGGCAGCTCCACCGGACAACGGCCATATTGCTAGGGCTCCACTGTCGGAAAATAAACAAAGAGTCTCAGAAGTTGCTGAAGTCGGCATTCCGATTCGATCGAGGGAATTAGAGAATCCGTGGACCACAGTCTGAGGGTCCCCGGGGGCGTAGAAGGTCCGGGGGGGTAGATTCCAGGGGTTATAGCCAAAAAGGCAATCCCTAGCCGGGGAGCTCCCGGCCGGAGCTCCTCACCTGTCGGCCATCTTGGCTTGATGATAAATATGCTAATATGATTAAAAAAAAGCATCTCCGAGCCTCTTGGAAACTCCTGTGCACAGAAGTGCTGACACTGCATATTTTTGGGGGTGGGGAACAGATCAAGTCAATGTTCTCCCCATTCCTGAAAGAGACCTTGAGCCATCTTTGGGTGTAGACGCCATTCATGGTCTGTGAGGCATTGACGGCAGATTTAGTCTGCCCCAGTGTTTTGAGACACCGCCAGGTGCTGCACGCCCAGGAAAATGTCCCGACGTTCAAGACATCTCCAGCAGCGCAGAGCCTCCTGGCACAGGGTCCACGACCCCACTCTATCCTGCTTGTTGCAGTACCACATGGCAGTAGCGTCATCAGTGAACTGTACCAGCTTCCCTTTGATCGGCTGCAGACACAATCACAGTCAGTTAGCCACCACTGCAGATTTTTCTGTCTCCTTCAAAATCTGGGCCAGCTTGAAGAGATTCCCCTGATGCTGCGCCCACTGGGCCTTCAGATGCCACTGCACAGCCCGCAAAAGCCATCGAGCTTGCTTCACCTGCAGAATGCCATCAGACCCAGCAGTCTCCAAGTCGGCCCCCCCTGAAATCAAGGAAGGAGGTCGAAACATCTGGATCATAGCCCAAATGTCCTGTACTCTACTCTCCAGAGGATAGGCGTGGAATTGCACGTGTCCCGAATGGCACAGATGAAAAGGAGCACCCCCCCAAAACTGCTGCTAGAAACCCAGTCAGTGAACCTCTGACCTGTGGGGCCTGTAGGCACTCCAGAAGGGGTCAGGCTGGCCAAATATGATGTGCATGGCCTCCTAAAACTGAATTGGGTTTTATATGGGGGGGGCTGCTCCAGCAAATTCAGAGAGGCATGTAGCAGACCTAGGCTTAGGATTCACTGGGGAAATGCAGGAGCGATGCCCGATGATTGGAACGGTGCGGCAAATTCTAAGAGTGCTTCAACTTCTTAGGTTTGAGGCACTTATCGGACAATGACTCTGAATGAGACGATGACCGACTGGAATGACTCAGAGCGGGCCAGGGTACTTCCACACGACAAGCCCTGGAGCATTGAGTCATCTGATGTCAGCCCACCAGAAGCTAAGGACTATGTCTTGAAATGCGACATCTGTCAGCAGATGAAAGGCTCCACCGTAACACGTTCAGCGCAGACACCATTGCTAATATCAGACAAATCACTTGCGTGTGTTTATTTGGACCACTGCAGCCCCTTACAAACAGATGGGGCTTACAGGTATATCATGGTTGCAGTGGATTCCTGCTCTAGATTTCTATGGGTGTGGCCCCAGCGCTCGGCTGACGCTCGAACTGTTATAAAAGATTTGTGAGTCTTTATAGGGACATACGCAATTGGCACATTACATTCTGACCGTGGCCCTGCATTTAGCTCTAGGGTTTACAAGGAATCCATGGGAGGTTTGAGTGTAGCATTGAGGTACTCCTCTCTGTACCATCCCGAGGGAAATTCGGTAGTGGAAAGGAAAAACCGGGACTTAAAGCAGTCTTTAACAGCTAGAGTATTAGGCTTGGGTGAGAGTTGGGTAAAACATTTGTATGGAGTTCAACAAGCATTAAATAACATGCCAAGAAGTTCTCTAGGGGGTGTCACTCCTTATGAGGTCCTATTTGGGACAAGAATGTGGGTACCTGATCTTGATTGTGAAGGCACAGTGGCGGATGAAAAACATTTTGACATCCATAAACGTTTGGCTGTTTTACAGGATCTGAATGAATCCAGGACACTACAAAGCAATGTCCAGGTAAAGCGGACTGCCACTGGGGAAGTCAAGTCAGTTATGGCAAGACCTGTCTGGGTCCCTAAAGTTGGGGATCTGGTCAGAGAGAAAGTTGCGGACAAAAAAAATTTGGGCCATCATACAGAAAGCCTGTACCTGTCCTGGCCGTTGAAGGAACAAGAACTGTACTTCTGCCGCCTCTTGCCGGAAAAAAGATTTGTCTCAATCGACTTAATCAAACCACACTATGTGGCCGATACTGAATAGTAGGCCTCGTGGACTCCTGAGTAAATTACGCCCTCCTCTCGCTACCATACAAGAAGTTCAAACAGAAAGACTCATCACGTTCGAAGAGTCCCCTGCACAGAATGATGTACTATGCAATAATGCCATGGAACTCGTTCCTCTCGAAACTGAAATTATTAATCAGAATCAAAATCAAAATGAAAGACAAATTTCAACTCGACCAAACACAGATTTCTACATCAACATGCCTCAACAAGAGCAAGCTACAGTGTCCACAAGACCTGCGAAATACCGAAAATTGATCGAACTGCATCTGGCTATTTCATCGACTTTGATACCTTTTCATTAGATCCAAGTGAACCAGAAACAATGCCAGCACAAAAAACAAGCAACCAGCAAATTAAAGACTTTCTCAACTTTCTTAGAAAAACTTACCTGGTATCACCTTGGGTAGAACTCTGGGTAATTACCGGGATACTTTCCTTTCTTTTCTGGATAGGCATAATAGTTGTTTTTAGCATGCTTATAAATGGAACTTACCTTCGACAAAGCTCTACAGCACAAACAGTGAGTCTGATTCTGAAACCTCACCTATCATCACATTGTGAACAAAGAGACTTGTCATCAGTGAACTTTACAGCAGTTCCTATACCTGATGGTATAGTATGGGACAAGGTTGATTACGATATATTTGGTCCGACCGAACTTTTAAAAATTCCACATTTATTTAAAATATCATTGAGTGATATCATTACCTCAAGTACATTTTTCCGATGATTGGGATTATGAAACTGTAAATAATATGTTGTCTGATTTAGAAAAATCTGCTGCCTTTTCTAATAGTGAAATGTTGGAAGACGCATCAGATTTTGAAACAATGTATTGCTATCAACAATCAACATTATGGTCATCATTTTCTGCATAAATCTGCTAATCCCAGAGATGTTTTTACCTACCACCAATGGGAACATTGCCCTACACTGCCGAAAAGCAGTTCAAAATCATTTGCACAGAAATTTCCATATTTTTCAGGGTTCAACATGTCAGACCCAGCCTCATATTATTATAAGGTTGCAGCAACACCAGCGCAGAAAAATATGTTGACAAACACCAAACAGATTTATTCTGCTTCTTTTATTGCCAAGTTGTGTGAACAAGGTTTCAACTTATAGAAAGTTACTATAGACTTAAAATCTGTCAGGGGTACTAGAGACTGGCAGGTCCTGGGAACTGAAGCACTATTTCGAGCATGCCTCATTCCTCAGCAAAACATGTTTTTGAATTAAACTGTGCAACAAACTTCCTGTCTTGGAATAGCCAAGAACAAAGACTTGAATACACCTCGGATGCCCATACCATCACACACGGAGGGTAACATAACATCACAAGAAGGGATTACGTTAGATAAGATCATGCAATATAATAGATCGGACCCCGATTGGAAGGGATGGGTGATTTGGCCCACAGACACCAACAGATGTCAGGAAAGATTCATGGGTAAAACCAAAGGGTTTAATATCAATAGGCCAGATCCACGCTATGTACAGAGACAACATCCAGGGGTAGTGACATCATACAGTGTTGGAAAGTTATGCCTCGATTGGCTAAGAACCTCAACACTGTCACAAGTGAAACAGCACTTATCCTTACTTACAAAGGATGTGGATCTACAGGATTTTTTATTAGGTCTAGAAAGCCACGTCACAAACATTTCTATTATGCTGTCTATAATGAAATCTGGAAAATATCCCAACAAGAGGCTGCGGAGAGATTACGTGAAATAGATTGATTAAACCTAGAGAAAGCTCTAGCCGTGGTTGACAATGGTTTAACTACACTAACATCCAGGATATATTCAGTGGGCAACATTGTATCTTCTGCAATAGATATATTAGAACAAGATTTGTCCATATTACAACACAGGCAATCGCAATTGCGTTCTATTATATTGTTAAGCTGGACTCTGCAATCTTTGCGTGCAGGCTATGTGCCTTGGCGTTTCATCAACAGTACATCTCTGTTTTCTTCATATAACCTAACAGACAAACAGATAGAGATGGCACAAAGGGGTGTAAAATATACAATGCTGCATATTGAAAAACTGGATAGATTAGCCTTTACAGTGGCAGAATCACGTCCACAGAATGGTTAATCCATGGCCACATGACTCTACCGGTCACTACTTTTCAATTTCAATATTGCCTTGAATAAAAGCAGGCAGGCAGATATGAAGAAATGGGTAGGGAATTCACCAAGGAATCTTGGGAATTACCGTACTGATTTCGATGCCGGAGTGGGGATAGAGAAGTGTTTTAAGCAGTACGAACTGTGAGAACACTTTAAGTGGATCACTCATATGGCAGGATATAATGTTGCATGGGGCATGTAATGGTTCAGTAGCTAATTTGTCCTGTCACTTGAGGGGTTCCCCAGCTACCGTGATCACTCCAGTGTTCAGGCTACTTTCGAATGGGAGTTACTTGATACGACAGGCATCGTCCACCTATTTAAGACCATAGGTTCTGGAAATATTAAGCACCTTTCAGACGGTCCTCGGAGCTATACCAAACTTAATACACTCCGTATTTGGAAGCATTTTTGGAGGACTTCCGCTGATCCTGTTTCTAATAGCAGGTATCCTGATCGTAATTTTTCTGCTACTCAATGGATGTCCCAGTCACCAAGGAGATGGAAACAGTACTCCTGGAGTGAAAATACCGTGCTCGCAAGGTAAAACATCTGGGCATACCTCGCCTGAGAGAACTAAGCGCATCTGGGTTCTTGACATTTAGACCAGTCTGGATGGACTGCATCTTACCTGTCCTCCGATGCCTGTTTTGCGGAGAAGAATGCGTGTTGGATCTCTGTCTGACACTCCCATCATGTGCGCAACAGGACGTTGATGCTTTACTGGACCCAATAATGACCCATGTTCTGCAGTGTCCCCAGTGCCTTCCAATGTTGATAGCGGCATTCCTAAAGCCTCCACAGGTAGTCACGGCTCCTGTTGGTGTGGACACCGGCTCCTCCTCTGACACCCAGGCCTTGGACGGTGCACAGGCTGCCCCAGCGTCAGCTGTGGACAGCACGGAAAATCATCTGTGCTCAATTGACATAATCTGCGAGGTGTTACAAGGACCGTCGTCTGTGGAAGCAGGCAACGATAATGTTACGTATACCAGCCAGGAAACAAACATTTGACTCATTTGGCCCATCATGTGCTGGGAGAAATTCGACTTTTTGAAAAACAAACTGAAAATTGGAACTCCATAACAAAATTGACATTCTTTTGAGCATGCATGGCTTTCAAATGCTTGTAGTAGTTCGAACTATACCTACGGACACATTAGAGCTATGGCTTGAGTGACAATTTCCTTTTGAACTTTTTAAAGATTTTTTAGAACTATTTAATTATTTTTAAGCGAAAACTAGTTTTTTTTTTTTTTTAAACTATTAGTGTCTAGTCAATCTAGTAGTACGTTGAGAATTTAACTATGTTGTCCTTTCGGAAGAGGAGTGGGTGTTATATTCCATATAAGTACCTTAATATAGGCCCAGGTAACTTCATAACCCTTCACCTATACTCTTCCCTACATTGCACTTATAACGGTTTACAGGGACTGACCTTTTACCTAGATACGACACTGCATTCAGAACGCGGGTTTTCCCTAGTTCGAAATCTCATACATTAGGCATGAGGATTCTTGGAAGCACAGCAGGACTATCCTCTCCCGTATAATATCTATGTCATCGTTAGTCCGACACAGTAATACAGCGCGGTAGGACCCCTGGGGAGACCTATGGGTATATATACCTCACATCTTGCTAAGATAGACATAGGAGATCAGGACTTCCCGGCCGACACACTGACCAGAGACGCTGAGGTTCCTGCATGCAGACACTCCAGCTCGCAGTGGTCTAACATCCCTCGCGGGGTGTCCAACTCGAGACCAAGACAGGGTCCCACAGTCTCTCACTTCAGGTAATGGTGTTGACTTTATCCTAGAGGGATTCTTGGCTTAACACCTACCCACATGCTAGGTACACTTAGGTATATCTAGTTAGGGAGGCATCATAGGAGTATGCATCTTTTTATTATCGTGTATTTTATGTACATGTATGTATTCATGATTACTGCAAGATGGTAGAGCTTTACCATCCGTTTACTTTCATAGTGCTTCTAATCCTATATATCTGCTACTGTCTAACGGTTGTTGCAGCTCATCTACTTTACACCAGAATAACAACTGTTCAATAAATACTTATTGAAAACGCCCAGCCTGTTTATTCTGTGTACCTCTCTAAGACAGACTAAGTAAGCACGAGTTACTGAGCGAAAAGTAGTATATTGTTTCCACAGTCCTGAGGGATCAGGGTTGTCATGTTCGATGGTTGCCGAGAACTATTCTCTCCTTGGTAAGAGGAGATTCTAGTGGCACTGTGAGCTAGCTGATACAAAAGGCCAACATACCCAGTGGGGGTGTTCAGAATCAGTCCGACAGTAATCCTACAGTGTATGCTGTGCGAACGCGCAGATCCTGTATAGGTTTTTATAGGAACTACACGACAGCCTCACCTTGCGAGTCTATGATTCCACAAATTGGTTTGTCTATAAATGAACAGTGATGTATATTAAAATTCCTACCCATTTGATACACACAGGTGTATAATGCGAGGTTGTGACTGTCTGGATGGCTAGATCCAGATCCATCACTACTTGGGTTCTCGAGCTTTCAAAACAGTTATTATAAAAGTTTATTAAAAGGTTATCCCATGGCTTACCCACTTCACATACTAGTAAATAAAAATAGGGGAATTCATTGGTAAATTTCAGAATTTTCCATGATATGGTTTTCAGGCTATAGGTCGCTAAGCCCCCCTTCGCCCTCCCCATCACTGATGGTTTAGCTGAGGTGAGGAAACCTAAATATATGTCAATGGGATGGGCAAGGATCTCCCATGTTTCCTGTAAGCAGAGGATATGGGCACCAGACAACAATCTATGCCAATCAGGTATATCAATCTTATTTTTGAGCCCTGCCAATTTCCTTGATATGAGTTCCACCCCGGGTGTGTAGATGCATGTAGTTCCTTGCTATGGCCTACAATTTATTTCTCCCCTGGGTGTATAGCGGACTTAGGGTTTTTGATAGTAATCATATGATATTCTCAAATAATCATTGGCTCAAACATTTTGCTACTATCCTAATCTATCATATCAGTAGAATTACCTAACTCAGACTCATGTCACTCCTGATCATTCAACTCAGAAAAGCACTCATATATTGCCCACTCTCCATGGCTCCCGTGGGCTACTAAAAGCCTCTGGCTCAGCTTTCCCCTGGGTGTCTCTCTTTTTTCTAACTAGCATCCAGGGCATCCGAGAATCCTGTGAGGCTATGGCTGCCTCTTTCGGTCTATAGAAGAACCGAGGGGGACAGCTGAGATGTTGCTCAGTGCCAGTTCATTTGACCCACAAGCTTGTAAAAACCCTCTCAACTAGTGAAGGGTTGCAAAAATGCACCACCATGCAGTCACCTGCGATGAATTTCTCTCCTGTACCCACCCAGCTCACCCGTCTGACCATTATTATGTTATCAAACAACTCACTCACCCCCTTCAGTCTTGCCCTTGTCCCTATTCAATGAACACATTTATGTTTTAACTCACTCCATGTTTCATCCCTATCTCTGGAGGTCAGGTGGTCACCTACAAGGGCAACCACATACAGTACACAATCAGGAGGCAAATCCATGGCCCTATGAGGGAATAATCTATTACCCATTTCCTCTAGTTGCTTCACCGCTTGTGTATATGTGGTAGTTGTGTTAACATTTATATCTGTCCCATTATTCCAAGACCCAATGTTTGGTCTGGTAACATCCCTCTTAGATGCCTTTTCTGTTTTGCCCAAGTCTTCACCTCTGGGCCACTGTGATTTGGAGTGGGTTTGTCACTGACAGTCCCCTTCATGATCTGGTCCAGAACTCCGCTAAAGGATGGTAATAAGGTCTCAACCAAGGTCAGTCGACTAGACATCAGTTAAATCATAGAGGACATCCGGTGTTTCATGGCAACCAATATTTCCTTAATGTCACTATGGGTTGTTGTTGATGTTTCTTGTCCTCCCTGTGCATCCCTGTTCGGCACACTCCTTTTTTCCATAGCCCCAGATTGTCACTTTCCCACCTTGATACCCATTTGTGGGGAGGGAGCTTGGAATGACCCAATCGTGTGCCCTTTTGTTTCATTTTCTTTTTTGGGGAGGATACTACACTAGGCCCTGGAGATAGTAGTTTTTTAGTAGTGGGATAGAGGACAGCCTCCGGTAGCTGAGCTGCTCTAGGGTCGTTATATAGTGCTGTGCTCTCCTGTATGGTTGCTACTTGTACAATAGATGCAGGAAGCTCTGTAGTCATGGCAGCTGCTTTTAAGGTTGCCTCTAATTTAGCCTCGGTGTGAATTATCTCATTAATCAAGGCTTCCATTGCACCTGTTAGGAATTTCCCTAAAGGTCCGGTAGTGAAACCCTCTGCTGTATTAAGTTTCCTTTTCCCCATGTTTTTTTCTATTTCCTGGGCTCGCCTTAATGATACAATGGGGGAATCAAACAATTTGTAACTCCAAAAGCTACCTTAATGTTGAAGGATAGACCAAGGGGGGTGGCCCAGCCCGGCCACTTCTGGTCGCAGACGGGTCCGCTCTTGGCACGGTCTTCACCCGGACCATTCCCGTGCGAGTTCTGCGCTGCAGGACGCCTCCAATACACTTAAGGTGTTCCTCCGCCTGAGGGCTGCGTCACGTTCCTGGCCAAGGTTACTGGGGAGTGTAATCCTCCTCCTGGGCGGCTGCAGGCAAACAAGCAAGGGTCCCTCATTAATATATCTCAGCACACAGGTATGAATAAATATAAAACAAACAGGTGTTTGCAAAGCAAGATCGTCCTGTAATCCATATTCTGTCAGGATCAAGAATTCTTGGTTAGACACTTTTGCATTATTAATTTAAAAACAACGAGAAGATCTCATACAGCCAGCCAGTATTACATAAATTAATCAAAGAAACAGATGTCAAGACTTACTGAGCACTGGTCTGTATTTGAAAATACAAGGACCCATTTATATGCAGTGAATAAAGCCTGTTTGTGACTATTTAGGAACAACTGGGATAGTCTTGCCAGTCAGCGTTTGTTAGACTTGGCATCTTAGGCGTGGTTTCCTCTGACTTTTTGCTTCTACCTCCTGTATTTTTGATGCTGTGCTGGATCTCGTTTTTGCTGGCTTAAATGCTTTGGGCACTTTGCCACTACTGATCAGTGTCAAAGTGCAAGTGCTCCCTGCGTAAATTGTGATCACAATTGGTTCTCCATGATTGGCATATTTGATTTACTAGTAAAGTGCACTGAATGGTGCCAGGGCATGTACATCAAATGCTACTAGTGGGCCTGTTGCGCTGATTGTGCCACCCACATGAGTAGCCCTGAAAAGTTATCTCAGACCTGCCACTGCAGTGTCTGTGCGCAGTTGTTAACTGCCATGTCGACTTGCCAAGTGCACCCACTTGCCAAGCCCTAACCTTCCCTTTTCTTACATGTATGGCACCCCTATGATAGGCCCATGGCACCCCTCTGGGCAGGGTGCAGTGTATGTTAAAGGTAGGATATGTATTGATGTGTGGGACATGTCCTGCAAGTGAAATACTGCCATTTTCGTTTTTCGCTATTGAAAGGCTATCTTGACCCATAGGATAGAATGGGAAATGCTTTGTAACATCTTACAAGTATAACTTCCAATTGGGACAAGATGGAGAAATAAAGTTTAGGCTCTCTGAACTCAGAATTTAATAACACATCTTTTAGTATAGATGGTTTTTAAATTGTGTGTTTGAAAATGCCACTTTTAGAAAGTAGCCATTATAAACAATGGGGTATTCCCAAATAGTCCCTGGACCTGGGTATCGGTTATTATAAAGAAACAGTGGTCCTGGACCAATTGTTCAAGGAAGAGCTAGTTTGACAGAATTATCAACTTATTTGAGCTTACATTAATCAGCTCCCAAACGTCTGTAAATCGTAAAAATAAATGTGCAGAAAAACCACTAAGTATTATTACAATATATTTATTTAGTCATTGAAAGGAATAATCATTAGAGGGTCAAGAAAAAAAGGAGAATGTTCTACGGAATGTGTAAGAAAAATTGCTCAAGTGTATATATAGGAGTCAAAAGAGCTCTAACTGCATCTAACTGTTTATTGGATATCAGTTTTGTACAGATTTTTAAATATATGCCCTTTACTTTTCTACACACTTTGAGCTCTTTTGACTTCTTTCTTTCACGTTCCCTAGAACATTCTCCTTTTTTTCTTGACCCTCTAATGATTATTCCTTTCAATGACTAAATAAATATATTGTAATAATACTTAGTGGTTTTTCTGCACATTTATTTTTACGATTTACAGACGTTTGGGAGCTGATTAATGTAAGCTCAAAAAAGTTGATAATTCTGTCAATCTATCTCTTCCTTGAACAATGGGTCCAGGACCACTGTTTCTTTATAATAACTTTTAGAAAGTAGGCATTTTCTTGTTTAACCATTCTGTGTGCCTCTGCCTGTTTGTGTATTGACCGTCTGGTTTTGGAGTGACAGGAGCTGGGGATGTGCATTCACTGTAGACAGCCACTGGGGGGGTTGAGGTGTGCCGGCCCTTCCTGGATGACTCAGAGCTGAGCAGAATGGGGCTTGGCTGCATTTAGAGTAGTGGGAGGAGATTTCCTTGCACCTGAATAGGGCCTGTCTTCTTTGCACAATGCTGTCTCCACCCGCTGTGGTCATACTGCAACTGTGAGGACAGAACTGATTTGGACTTGGATCAGAGACCCTTGCACAAAGAGAACATAGACATTTTGGGGTATAAATATTAGAACTAAAACCGCAGAACTTTAGACTACTTCTGGAATCAAGAGGAACCTTTGCCAAGGAGAAGAGCTGGAGAAACTGGAGGAGGAGACCAACCCCTCTGCTATGTGCTGTCTGGGGTTGGCCTGCAGTAGCTGTTTCTGCTAAGGAAAGGACAAGGACTTTGCTGTGTGCTGTGTCCCCCTGCTTGAGGAAGATAGCCAATGGCTTGAGTAGAGCTTTCCTCCTGTTCTGAAGTCTCAGGGACACAAAGACTTCACCCCCAGCTCCCTTGAACTTCCTTGCTGGGAGTTCTGACCTGCCAAGAGGTGCCTGTGATGGTGTTGGGCCTCTGGAGGTTGCTCCTGCTGTTGGGAGCTGGAAAAGCAACGCAACTACAAGAAAATTGACGCATCGCTCTTCTTGCGGCTGTTTTTCTGACACAGCAGCGCTGTGCAAGAAGAATCGCCACACATCGCTACGCCGCGTCCGAAACCAACGCAGCGCCTGTCGCTGCTGCAAGATCTGACACATTGAGGGATCGCGGCTTATGAAACCAATGCAGCGCCGCTCGACACCGCTGCATCCCAGATTTACACGCATCGTTTCCTGTGCAGCAAGTTTTCCCGATGCATCACCCGTGGACCAGAACCGTCTCGGAATCGACGCATCACTTCCCCCTACAGACCGGATTCGACGCATCACCTTCCCAGGGTCTTAGGAACTGAAGCATCTCTTTGTTTTTCTACGCTTCCCATCTCTGCGGCTGTTTGGCCTTGTGAATTTTGTCGCAACTACAGGTACTTTGAGAGAAATCATGCATCCATAGTTTTCTATGGACCCAGTTGTTTGAAACCTTTTTAAAGTCATATTCTTATTACATGTATGTTGGATTTTTGTCGTTTTGGTCTTGTTGAGTTTAGATAAAGATACTTTATTTTTCATAAACTGGTGTGGTGTCCATTTGTGGTGTTATCACTATATTACTGTGTGTTTGAGTACAAATACTTCACACATTGCCTTTGTGATAAGTCTGTCTGCTCTGGCCAAGCTACCCAGGGGGTGAGCAGCGGTTATCTAAAGTGTGTATCCCCCTTACCCTGACTAGAAGCAAGGGTCCCTATGTGGACAAAGGTACCTACCTCTGCCAACTAGAGACCCTAATTTCTAACACTGGTGGTCAGCGGTGAGAATTTGAACTTGGATTTGTACTTGACCCACAGTGATTGGTGTACATCACTAGTTAGTGCAGACCACTATGCAACCACATACTGTGTTTTATTTTTGGTTCTATTTTTGATCTGACCCTTGAAGTATCCACACACCATGTCTCTGAATGGTTAATCAGCAAGTGAGGCTGCAGACTTGAGGTTTGACGTTGAAATGTTAAGTAGTTACAAAGTAGAGCAACTCAAGCAATTCTGCAAGAGCTTTGGATGTCCCATGAAGAGCAACTCTAGGAAATAGGAGCTACAGAAGGCCTTAGGGGCCTGGTGGGAGGCCAGGCAAGCTGAGGAGACAGATGATGCAGATGTGGATGGGGGTGCACCAAATGGTGGTTTCAGATCCCAGGATATGCCTGTTGGGAGAGTAGCCTCTAGGGCTGGCAGCAATCATTCTTCCAGAAATTGGGCGCCAGTGGAAACGGAGGAAAGGCGCAGGGCCAGGGATGTAAAAGACTTAAGGCAACAATAATATCAAATCACAGCAATAACCTAATGAATTGAAACACATATATAGACAAAGAGAGAACCACAATATCGGATAGTTATATATAAAATATAAAAAATGTTTTATTAATGAACAATGAGATAATGGCAGAAATTTATAATATTAAAACAATACCCCAATTATACTAATTCAATCCTACTATCATTCATACATTAAAAAGTCACAATTGATTTTGACAGTATAATAAAAACACTTAATATCTAATAGTCTTGATCAATAAAGTACAATGTGGCAAAATGAACTATTATGTTCGTTCTACGCGCGTTTCGGCACAAACCAGTGCCTTCGTCAGGAAAAGGGGCCACAAGGGATCAAGGTGATTTCTTAATTCACTCCTATAGGATGGTAAAAGAGTGACAAAGACTGCTACAGGTATTGAAACATGTCCAAAATCTTTAAGCAATGGATGTCCAATTTGAAAATGGGTTTAACCTAACATCACAACCCAAGGGTTTAAAAGACTGACGTCCCCCTCAATTTGGATCGTCTAATTGATTTTAATTCCGATAGTTAACAACTAGATAAAAATTATATTTTTGGGACGTTTTAAAGATGCCGGATAAGGGTTGCCTCCACACGCTACGATATCCACGCGGGAACTCCCCCAGGAAGCTTGCTTAGGAGGCGGACCGCTGGACGAGTACCAGGGTCTGAAGGAAGTGGCCCCTAAAGGGCCACCCGGGTTTTCTACAACCTCCTAATCGCCTTCCCCAAAATGAAGAGTCGGTCAGACAGTAGAGAATACAAAACAATTGTTTATTACCAATACTCTGCAGAGGAGTCCAATCGGACCTGCACCCTAAGATGTCTGCCGAGGGACTGTCCCCCGAACAGTCGGCAACGCATAATCATCCCTCCCAAAGGCCTCCTAACCACGCCCACAATGGAACGTTACCGGCTTAGGCCGAACATGAACAAAGGAGGCACAGAAGGATGGGCTACCACCTGCCAGATGGGTACACGCTATCACTATCTCAAGGTTGCCATGCTGGGTTTCAGCGTCTCCTAACGGGGGAGCAGAGCTACACAGAAAGATAGGTATGCGAGGGCAAAATGGCTGTGTTCCAGAGCTGTGCCAGCATCTGATGGATAGTAAGCTGACTGATCCCAGGAAGCTTGCTTAGGAGGCGGACCGCTGGACGAGTACCAGGGTCTGAAGGAAGTGGCCCCTAAAGGGCCACCCGGGTGTTCTACAACCTCCTAATCGCCTTCCCCAAAATGAAGAGTCGGTCAGACAGTAGAGAATACAAAACAATTGTTTATTACCAATACTCTGCAGAGGAGTCCAATCTGACCTGCACCCTAAGATGTTTGCCAAGGGACTAACCCCCCAACAGTCGGCAACGCATAATCATCCCTCCCAAAGATAGGTATGCGAGGGCAAAATGGCCTATTCATTAGTAAGTCAAAAAGCAATCTTGAGCAGAAGAGAAAATAATAACTGAATACAGAGTTCTGCTGAGGCAAGCAATACGAATAGTGAGGCCTAGTACAGACACAGCCTAATTGGGATTACGAAATACAAAATGGAGTCACACTTGCTAACTGAAGCTCGCACACTGCCTGGATAGCTCAGTGGGTTACATAACGTGAATACGAAAGGAGTCTCATTTAGCCGCACACTGCTAACCTAATAAAAATTAAAACGAGTATATAACGAGAAGGGGATTTTCAAGTCTAACAGACCCTCCTTTTAGCAGGAGAGGCTAAATGCTTTATTGACGCTAGCAGGTAGGGTCTTTACAATTCTAAAACAGGGAAAATAGAAAATGCATAGTGACTGTTATATCCAAAGAAAATAAGCAACATACGTATAGCAAGATATTTCTAGTACTCAAAAATACCCTCATCTATCTGCATCATATCCTGTATTTCCTGCATCATCATATTAGAGACTTTATCATTACGGCCTGGCAATTTAGGGGCAGGGGTGAGTTTTCTCACACAATAGGTACAGCATGCTGGAAGACAATTGACACATAGGCAGCATGTGAAGATGACACCTGCAATAGCTACTTGGAAAAGAAGTATCTTCCAACCCCAGGATGATATCAGACCCCAAAACCACCCTGTCAAGGACCATGAACCATTCTCCTGATGAATATCAGATGCACACCTGTGTAGCTTCTGGATAGCGGAGTATACGTTAGGGGCGTGGTCTGGGATGTAAACGCAGCAATTGCTGCCTATGACGCAACAAGCTCCACCCCTATCTGCAAGGATGATGTCTAAAACCATACGATTTTGAAGACCAACAAGTCTTGTAGCCGGAAGCTCAGCTGTGATGTTAGTGAGTATGCCCGCTGTAGTGTTGATGACCCCTTCAACAACCCTGGTGAGGCGACGAATGCTGACAATGTTCTACATAGGTCCCCAGAAAGGCACAATACCCTTCATGGCATCCATGAATTGCTGTAGAGTAGTATCAGTTTGATCGATATCTGCTGTGTCAATAATTCTCCTTACTCGGGACAAATATACACTTCTCTGCTGCAGCCTATGATCTTTGTGATAGTTGGACGGTGCAATGTAAACAGGAGGTAGAAGGAAAGAGAAATAACACCGTCCAGACCATCCCCTAGGGAGCCAGGTGTAAGCCTGCCCCCCACAAACAAAGTATACATTAGGGGGGGTGAGTAAAGGTGGGCTACTAGTAGTGTTTAATCGATAGGTATAGTTGCAACTGCTCTGTCCCACTGGAATATTTCCAGATCCTTCGACACAAAAACTGGCTGCTGTATGAACCACAGGTACGGGCATGGCTTTATCTTCAGTGATATTTTGTGCATGGAAACATTTTAAATATTCGGTAACATTGAACCCCTGAAAATCCAACTTTCATTTTGCAGCCATGTGGCATTCTTGTTACCCTCGTAAACATTCATACAAGCATGTGGATGTAAGGTACCCTCTTTCCCTCCTGTCCCAGGTGTATAACCTTGGTGTACTACTATTTATTCCAACACTGCCTTATAATCAGACTCAGTCATGTTCATAGCATCAGTATGATAATGTATATACACCATGGAAAGCAACAGGAACCATGCCTCACAACTACTTAGATAGGACAGTGGTAAAGACACCGGCAAATCATTCTTGTGCATAACTGAGGGGAGTAATCCACCAACCCAGCAATTTGTGGCATTCGTCGTATTGTGTACCTGGTGAAGCATTTGCAGGAAGGCATTTTCAACATATGCATGTCTATGTCGCTCTTTATGTGGGGGCAACATAACGAACAGATGCTCAGGTGGAGCCGGGGTAGTCCCTATCAAGGTGTGCACAGGATGCTGTTCTTCTAAATACCATACTACTCCAAACAGTGTTATCATTACTATGAGGAGGAACACTACCACCACTATCTTACTCTTAATAGACCAGCTAGACCACACAGGACTACTCCGCCCTGGTGGTGGTGCCGCTAGGGGCTGTTCTTCTTCCATAACAGCACGGCCAAATAGGAACATGAGAAAAGCCTTAAGAACTGGAGCCACAAGAATACAACCGAGAAGTTACCCAGCGTCCGTTTAGAGCCTCGCTGGCAGGCTCCTATCGTTCATCAACAATTGGTGCTCTGAAGCACTCCCTCGTGGGGGTCGCGCGATCTCGGCCCTTGCCGGAAACAAATCTTTCTTCTTGCAGGATAGGGCAGCCTCCCTCCTGGGCAAGTACCCTCAACGATCCTGTCCAATATCTCAGGCAGTGCACCAGTGTTATTTACCCTAATCTGACGCAGGCACTGCAGACATAGTACCTACACCCTAATCTCAAGTCCTTCCCTCACTCCTGGACTATCCCTCTGGCACACTGTCCTTCTTTCGTGGGCACAAGTTGTACCTATCAACTCCAGGCACTGTTTCATTAACAAAAAGGGGTTGAAACTCAGGCTCAGAAAGGCAGGGGGACTCAGGTGCCTGTGAATCAGATGGGGGAGAAACTGGGGCTGCCCTTATCTCTGGAGGGACCACCTCAAGCAGGGCGGTGTCACTCTCTGCTTCCGTCTGCACCCCCCTTAGCTGGGTGTCAGAGAAGGGAACAAAACGGGGCACCCTTTCCCCTTCTTGGTCAGCAATGCCGTTGAGCACTCCACTTGTCATAGGGAAGTGGGAGAGGAATCTTCTTGCAATGAGTACCATGCACCCAATTTTTCCGGCCGTCGAGTTTCACTGCCGTTCTAGTGGCAAGGAGGACCAACAGGGGGCCCTTCCAGCAGGGCTCCAGGCAGCTCTTCCTCTGGAAGTTCTTGACGAGGACGTAATCTCCGGGCTGTAGCTGATGCCCGGGCTCCTGTGGTACCGGCTGCAGTGTCTCCTGAATCTGTTGATGAAGAGAATGGAGATCTTTAGTTAACTCATACAGCTAGTCTATAAGCAAAGGGTGCTCTATCTCAGAGAAGCACTTTAGTCTTGGAACGCCCCAGATATTGGCAGGGCGACCAAACACTACTTCATACGGTGACAACCCTGTCTTAGAGTGTGCCGTCGCCCTGGTGGATAACAAGGCCAGGGGCAACTCATCTGGCCATCGCAATCCTGTGCTTTCCTGTATTCTTGCTAACTTCAGCTTAAGAGTACCATTATATTTCTCAACTAGACCTGCTGACTGAGGGTGGTTAGCTGCATGAAACTTCTGCTTGATGTGCAGACCTTCGCACACATTTGGATGACCTTGGAATTGAAGTGACTTCCGTTGTCACTCAAAATCAAACGTGGCAATCCGAAGTGTGGGAAGAACTCTTTTAGGAGTGCCTTCGCCGTCGCCATAGCCGTATTCTCTTTAGTGGGGTAAACTTCAATCCATTTACTGAATGCACAAATCACTATCAGCACATACTTCAAATTGTTGACTCGTTCCATTTCGATGAAATCCATCTGGAGAACCTCAAAAGGGAAGGAAGGACGTGCAAAATTACCAGAGGGTGTAGGAGTACCTTTCCCAGGATTATGTGTCATACAAATCATACAGTGTTTCACTAAATGAGTGGCTACCTTGGAAATATTGTCGTTCTGCCACACTGGGTCGAACACCTTAAATATTCCCTTGGCGCTAATGTGGGCTGGGCCATGGGCCATGGTAACAACAGGAAGTACATAGGCATTAGGTAACATCCATCGCTGTTTTTCTGACTTATCAGTCCAGCACCCATCCTCATCCAAACACCCTGTACTCTCCTGCCATATTGCCAATTCGTCTACGGTTGCCTCGCTTTGTATCTCCTTGGCGCTTTCTAATGAATCCTCGAACATTCCATTGTCTGGGACCAACCTAGCCGGACCTGCCACAAACATCTTTTTCATCTTTGATCTCGCTGTCTCTTTAGCTGTTTGATCTGCAAACTCATTCCCTCTACCAACATCATCTGTTATTGCTTTGTGTGCACTACATTTTATTATCGCTAATCTTTGGGGAAGTGTTAGTGCTGACAAGAGTCTATGTATCAATGGGCCATTCTGTATTCATAATCCATGTGATGTTAAGAACCCTCTCTCCGCCCAGAGGCATCCAAAATTATGGGCGACCCCAAAGGCGTACTGGCTGTCAGTATAAACATTGACAGTCAGTCCCTCACTCAACTCACAAGCCCTAAGAAGAGCAACCAGCTCCGCAGCTTGGGCTGATTGGTATGGGACACGGGATGCCTCAACTATAGTGTGTAACGTTGTAATTGCATATGCTGCAGTGGTGCCATCTGGTAGTTTGAAGCAAGAGCCATCGATATATAGTTCCCCTTGGGGTTCAGATAGGGGAACATCAGTCAGGTCTACATGTCCTTTCGTCTCCTCTTCCGTTCTGTACACACAATCATGTGCATCTGTGTCATTGCCCGTCGAAGGGAGGGGTAGTAACGTGGCTGGGTTCAGAGTTGCACATCTTTTGATGGTAATGTGCGGAGCAAACGAGGTTAGTTCATATCCAGTCAGACGTGCACTAGTAAGGTGCTGTGTCTTTGTCTTATTCAAAAGCGTATCCACAGCATGAGGTACTATTACTGTGAGTTCAGTATCAAGAACGAGCCCCGCCGATTGTCTGATAGAAACTGCCACTGCAGCGGCAGCTCTCAGGCAGCTCAGGAGCGCTCTGGCTACGTTATCCAGCATCGCAGAAAAATAAGTACAGGGTCTTAGCTTACCACCAAAACCATGTGTTAAAACAGAAAGTGCGCAACCGTCCGCCTCATGTACGTAAAGCACAAAAGGCTTCTGGTAATCAGGAGTACCAAGCACAGGAGCAGAGCAAAGTGCAGCCTTTAATTGCTCAAAAGCTTGCTGGCATGCAGATGTCCAAGGCAGGGGTTCATGCACTTCTTTGGTGGTCAGGTAAAGGAGGGGTTTTGTTAGTAAGGAATAAGTGGGGATCTAGTGTCGGCAATACGAGGTAATACCAATAAATGCACATACTTCACGTTGGGTCTTAGGAACAGGTATATTAGTGATAGCAGCTATATGCTCAGGTGTTAGTCTGCGACCCTCCTTCGACAGTAGGTGACCTAAGTAGGTGACCTCCTGTTGACAATATTGAAATTTGGAAAGGGACCCCTTATGGCCATGGCACGCCAAATGTAACAGCAATTTGACAGTGGCATCTTTACAACCATCTTCAGTATCCGAGGCCACAAGGAGGTCATCAACGTACTGCAATAGCACATTACCAGTGGGAAGCACCAAAGAATCCAATTGACTTTTTAAAACTTGACTATAGATACTTGAACTTTCTGTATAGCCTTGAGGAGCATGACAGAATCTAAAACTCCTGCCAGCTAAGGTGAATCCAAACAGATATCTGCTAACTGTATGAATTGGAATGCTAAAGAAAGCATTCTTCAAATCAATGACGGAAAAGAACTTTGCTGTCGGAGGAATCATTGTCAATATCGTGGTAATGTCTGGGACTACAGGATATTGGAGCACAACAATTTTATTGACCTCTCTGAGGTCAATTACAAAGAGATAAACATCAGGGTGAGCATCAGAAGAGTCCAAGGGTGCCTTCTTGAGAATCGGAAGGATAGGGCTATTACACACATTCACCACTGTCTCCTCAACCACACCAGACTTAATCAAATCCTGTATTATTTGCAACAAAGCCCTTTCTCCTGCTTGTGAAATCTTATACTGGGGAATACGTGGCAATACAGCATTGTCCTTAATCGTAATAGAGACTGGCGGGATCTGGAGTAACCCCACATCCGTGTCTCCTGCTGCCCATAAACTACGGGGCACCTCCTTGAACTCTGCGGGGAGGGGTGCGTCTTTTGCAAAGCATTGTTTGCACGAGCCACTTGTGGCCCAACGGTCATGTAAACACCATCTGGAGAACAAAAGATGGTGGCATGTAATCTCTTCAACAAATCCAGTCCCATCAAACTCTCCCCACAATTTGTCGTTAACAGAAACGGCGAGTCCACCGTAAAGGGAACAATAGTCAAAGCAAGAGGTTTGGAAAAGGGGCTAACAACCGGCATGCCTGAAAAACCTACCGAAACATTGTTTTGGCCAGACAGAGCTGGCCCTGGGACCAGCGAACAAGAAACTGAGCTATTCATAGCACCTGTGTCAAGTAAGAACGTTTTGGGAATGCCCTGTAAGTCCGCATTGACATAAGGTCCCCACTGATCCACAGGCACTGGAACCGGTCCCTCACCCTGTCCCTGGCTGTCCTAGCTGTGGACATCCCTGTCACTTCATGCATGTCATAGTCGTCATGATAGTACTGCCATCCCCGGGGTTCGTCAAAATAGTTCTTGCTCTGCTGATCATACGATGTATCCTCAAACTGTCCCTCTCTTCGGCCCCCTCCTCCTCTACCACGTCCTCTAAAACCCCTACCTCTCGGGGCCTTAACCTTCTGCAGCTACTCCGGACACTCACTTCGCCAATGCCCCTCCTTTTTACAGTACGCACATTGGTTGTGCCCCACGGGCACACCCAATGCACTGTTCCGGTCAGACCGGGATACCCGCTGAGCGGGACCCGAACCCCTACCTCTCCCATTTCCCCTTGCCACCTGCTGCATCAACACCCTCATCTTCAACTCCTTTGACTTTTTCTCCACCTTCTCTTTGGCCTCATTCTCCCTGTGCTCATAGTACTGTGCCATACTCAATATTACTGACGGGGAGGAGGTGGTCCAAGTACTTTCCGACGCCTGCAACCTAGTCGCAATCTCGGGAAGCAAATTGTGAGAAGTTGGCCTGGTATATGCTGTCCACTAATTATAGTGGGCACCTTGCACCAGTCCAAACAACCCCATATTGGAGATAGGTTAAAGACAACCTTTATTGAAAGCTATCCTAGTGGTAGCTATGGAGAGCAGCCTTCAGGCTAAGTCTTGAAGGAATGTAAAGCAGCTTGTTTTACCAGTATATAATCTCTTGAGTGACCAAATGAAAGAGGACCACACCAGGTATATATTCAAAATATATGTATTTATTGCTAAACACACCCCTCTAGTCTCTTTATGAGGCTAGAGTTCGAAATACATAAGTTATAAAGTTAGTTATCAACAGTAATAGCACAAATACACGTTTGAGCCCTAGGGGCGTACCAAACCATATACCAATAAAGTGGTATAAGAACCACGACTGAGCTAGACACAAGGCCTAGAGCCTGTAGAAGTGCTTGGCCCTCAAGGAACCACCCAAGGTAGTGACACAGGGACCCACGGGGGATGCGTGCAGTGTGAGAACACAGCTGCGAGCCGCCGTTGACTTCTATGGGGAATGTCGCGGTTGGAGTTTTAAAGAAAAGGGACACTTAGAGGAGGACTTGGAGCAAACCCCTTTAGAACTGGGTCGTTCTAGAGTCTATACCCACGGGAGCACCGGAGTACTCGAGTTACCTCACCCAGGGAAGCCGGGTGCATAGGTGTCTTTCGGGGTCGGGTTTCGTCGTCGTTTTCAAAGGCGATCTGCTGCAAAGTGCTGCTGGCGGCCAAGTCGAAAGTGTTCGGGTGGATCCAAAGGGGGATAGAAGATCTGAAGAACCAGAAAGCAGAGGGGACAGAGTCTGGGTCACTAGCCAGTGACCAGGAAGGCGATGAGCGGATGCCCACCGATGTCGGGTGCTTCAGGTAGGTTGACGGTCATCTTGACTCTTCAGCCACGAGGTCCAGGAGGTGTCGACGATGACCAGGAGCTGGATTCGAGCTGTACCACGATGTCTGTCGATTGCAGGGGTATCGGCGACCAGATTGGACCCAACAAGCCTTGGCAACGGCAAGTCTCATGGAAATAGAAGAAGGACAGTGGTGCAGACCAGCAAGGTCTGAGGGACTCACCCAGCAAGGGTAAGTCAGGGCACACCTGGAGCAACCAGGGAAACCCAAGCAGAAGAAGATTGGCCTTCAGGAGGGCCTACTAGCCAACAGACTAGCGACCGTGAAGGAGCCTTGAGTGGACGCACTTAGAGCTGGCTCACGGGACACTCGTGGAGTGGAGGCCAGTGATCTTCGGTGCAGTCGGTGCGGGAGGAGGGGGCTACTCGAAGCCCAAAGCACAACATCGTGGAAGACCAGGAAGAGGTTGCACTTGCAAATGCGCTCGGTGTCCAGGGGTCACGGTTCCATGTTACCCACGACAGCTACGGGCCTCAGCTTTGCCGGGGACTCAGGGCAGCCTCGGGGAAGTCTAGAAATCCACCCCTGGTGATGCAAAGACTTCGGCGTCCGGCGGGAGCTTCAGCGATGCAGACCGGACAATTGCTTCATTGGTGCCTGCCAAGCAGGGAAGTCACTCCTTGACCCCAAGGGAGATTCTTCAGTCCTCTAATCTTAAAGTAGAGCGTCGAAGGTCCAGGATTCTGTATCAGAGTTTCATCCAGGTAAATCTAAAGTCCTAAGGACTGGGGTCCCATACTTATACTAAGTTAGGGGTTGGACATACTCTGGGGACCCACCTATGGGAGGGTCAGGGAAGAGGGGTGGTTACACCCATTCCCTTTGTCCAGTTTCACACCAGAGCAGGGGCTGGAAGCCCCTGAACCAGTTTGAACTGGGGTATGCACAGGGACACCAAGTGTGCCCCCAGTGCAGGACTTCAAAGCACCAGAGAGTGCTCCTGCCCAGCCCCAATATACATTATCCTGTCTGGGGAGGTGGTTACACCTCCCTGGGACAGGAAACCTATTGTCCAGGCCTCCCCTGCCGGAGTTTCAGTCAGCAGCAGGAGGCCAGACCCGTGTCTGTGGCAGCGGCATCCATTTTGTGATGCCAGGGCTTGGAAAGAAGTTACCGGGCAGGCCGGTGTGTACATGTCTCTCCCTCTAGAAGGGTGGAATGCTACCCCGCCACCAGAACTGGCGGGGGGTAGTATTCCAAGATGTTTGACACCAAACACGACATGTTTCCGTGCAGCCATCCCAAAGTTAGAATTTAACGCGAGGTTATAATGCGCTTAAGAGTATATGGTCAGGCTGCACTACAAACAGCATCAGAGAAGGGTCTCCGAATGCTGCAGAGGGGCTCTGCTCATGCAGGGCACCCTCTCACATAGGAACCAAGCACTCTGCCTTCAGGATTGACAAGGCCTGCCATAGGAGTGACATACATTTATATGTGTGTATGTATGTAGTGATATAGGTAACCTATATCACTGTAAGGGGTGCATGCACCACCTTACCCAGGCTGCAGTAGCAGACCTGTGGTGTCATTTTGGATGGCCTTCCAGGGGTGGCACAATACATGCTGCAGCCCTTGGTAGGCCTCTGAGGTACCTATGCCCTGGGTACATAGTATGCCAAATACTAGGGACTTATAAGGGCACTCCAGATTCCAATCAGAGATGTGCTTAAGGCACATGGAAACCATTTTAGAGAGGAAGCAGCTAGGCTGGGGTTCTGATTAGCAGGGCCCCAGTCAGACTAAAGTCGAAAAACAGTGAAGCATCAGCAAAAAGTGGGGGTACCCATGTGAAGCAGATCCTACTCTCCTACACAACCCCCCACCCCCAAACGTAGGGACATTAAACTAACCTTGTCCAGTTAAGTCTTCATGTTCTAAGTGGAAGTACCTAGAGAGTCCATCTGTATTGGCATGGTTACTCCCAGGTCTATGTTCCACTGTGACGTCCATCCCCTGTAGGGAAATGGACCACCTAAGCAGTTTGGGGTTTTCACCCTTCATTTGTTTTAGCTATAAGAGGGGCTTATGGTCTGTTTGAACAAGGAAGTGAGTACCAAACAAGTATGGCCTCAACTTCTTCAGAGCCCAGACCACAGCAAAGGCCTCCCTCTCAATGGCTGACCAACGTTTCTCTCTAGGGGTCAGCCTTCTGCTAATAAAAGCTACTGGCTGATCCTGACCTTCATCATTCAATTGTGACAGTACAGCCCCTACCCCCAATTCAGATGCATCTGTTTGGACAATGAACTTCTTGGAGTAATCAGAACTCTGTAGAATGGGAGCAGTGCACATGGCCTGCTTCAGGTCATCAAATGCCTTTTGACAGCTAACTGTCCACTGAACCTTTTGGGCATTTTCTTGGAAGTTAAGTCATTCAGGGGTGTCACTATTGATCCATACCCCTTGACAAATCTCCTATAGTACCCAGTCAGGCCTAAAAAGGCTCTCACCTGAGTCTGGGTAGTTGGAGCAGTCCAGTCCATGATGGTCTGGATCTTGCTCTGCAGTGGTTGAACCTGGCCTCCACCCACAAGGTGGCCCAGGTACACAACCTGACTCTGCCCTATCTGGCACTTGGTGGCCTTGATAGTCAGGCCTGCTTTCTGCAGGGCCTGCAAAACATTTCTGAGGTGGACCAGGTGATCCTCCCAGGTGGAGCTAAAGACAGCAATATCATCTAGATATGCTGCACTATAGGCTTCCAGACCTGTAAGGACTGTATTCACCAACCTCTGAAAAGTGGCAGGTGCATTCTTCAGACCAAAGGGCATCACCACAAATTGATAATGCCCACTAGGGGTTGAGAATGCTGTCTTTGGCTTTGCATCATCAGCTAGTCTGATCTGCCAGTAGCCAGCTGTCAGGTCAAATGTGCTTAGATACTTGGCTGAGGCCAAAGTGTCTATTAGCTCATCTGCCCTAGGTATTGGATGGGCATCAGTCCTAGTGACTGCATTGAGACCACTGTAGTCCACACAAAACCTCATCTCTCTTTTCCCACCATTGGTGTGAGGTTTTGGCAGAAGGACCACTGGACTAGCCCAAGGGCTATCTGAGGGTTCAATAACTCCCAAATCCAACATCTTCTGGACTTCTGTCCTGATACAGTCCCTGACATGGTCAGGTTGCCTATAAATCTTATTTTTAATAGGCAGACTGTCCCCAGTGTCCACTTCATGAGTGCACCAGGTAGTCTGACTGGGTGTCAGTGAGAATATGTGCCTGAACTGATTGAGCACCTGTCTGCAATCAGTTTGCTGCTGGGCAGTGAGGCTGCCTGCCAAGGCTACACCATCCACTGACCCATCATCAGGGTTCTGTGAGAGCAGGTCAGAGAGTGGGTCACTCTCTTCCTCCTGTCCCTCATCAGTAGCCGTGAGCAAGCCCATGTCTGCCCTGTCCACATATGGTTTTAATCTGTTGACATGGAGAACCCTGTGGGGACTCCTGGGTGTTCCTAGGTCTACTAAGTAGGTAACCTCACCCTTCTGTTCAACAATGGTATGGGGTCCACTCCATTTGTCTTGGAGAGCTGCTGGGGCCACTGGCTCCAACACCCACACCTTCTGTCCTGGCTGGTAAACAGTCAGTACAGCCTTTTGGTCATGCCAGGCTTTTTGAAGTTCCTGGCTAGCCTCAAGGTTTTTAGTTGCCTTTTTCATGTACTCAGCCATTCTGGAGCGGAGACCAAGTACATAGTCCACTATGTCTTGCTTTGGGGGCTTGAGAGGTAACTCCCATCCTTCCTTCACCAAGCACAATGGACCCCTGACAGGGTGACCAAACAAAAGTTCAAAAGGGCTGTAGCCAACCCCTTTTGAGGCACCTCCCTGTATGCAAATAAAAGGCAGGGCAAGAGTATGTCCCATCTTCACCTAAGCTTCTCTGGGAGCCCTTTAATCATGCCCTTCAAGGTTTTGTTGAATCTCTCAACTAAACCATTGCATTGTGGGTGATAGGGTGTGGTGAACTTGTAAGTCACTCCACACTCCTTCCACATTGCTTTCAAGTATCCAGACATAAAGTTACCACCCCTGTCTGATACAACCTCCTTAGGGAAGCCCACTCTTGAGAAAATTCCCAGGAGGGCTCTTGCCACCACAGGTGCTGTAGTGGTCCTAAGGGGAATAGCCTCTGGGTACCTGGTGGCATGATCCACTACCACCAGGATAAACCTGTGCCCAGATGCTGTTTGGGGATCCATGGGACCAACAATGTCAATCCCCACCCTCTCAAAGGGAACCCCCACCACAGGTAGTGGTATAAGGGGGGCCTTTGTGGTGCCACCTGCCTTGCCACTGGCCTGGCAGGTTACACAGGAGCGACAAAACTCCTTGGTGTCTTCAGACATGTGGGGCCAGTGAAAGTGAGGGACAATTCTGTCCCAAGTCTTGTTCTGGCCCAGGTGACCTGCTAAAGGAATGTCATGGGCTAGGGTCAATAGGAAGCCCCTGAACTTCAGAGGTATAACCAACCTCCTGGTGGCACCAGGCTTGGGGTCTCTACACTATGAGTACAAGAGTCCATCATCCCAATACACTGTATGGGGACCACTAGCTTTCCCAGCAGCCTCAGCAGCAGCTTGCTGTCTGAGGGGTTCAAGAGAGGGCAGCTCTGCTGCTCCTGGCTCAGATCTGCCCTGGAAGGGCCCCCTGTCCCCAAGAACTCAACCTGGTCAGGTTCAAGCTCCTCTGGGACAGTTCCTTCCTCAGGACTGAGATCATCCCCCTCAAGAGACTGATCTTCCTTCTGAGCCAAGGGGGAAGGCACTGCCTTTACCCTACTACTCCTCTTCTTGGAGGGCACTTGGTCCATTATTCCAGAATCCAAGGCCTGTTCAGTGTTAGACATTTTGGCTTGTGACCTGGTCACAGCAAACACATCTGCAGGGATGCCCAGCATTTCTGCATGGGTCCTGAGCTCCACTTCTGCCCAAGCTGAAGTTTCTAGATCATTGCCAAGCAAGCATTCAACTGGTAGGTCTGCACTTACCACAACCTTCTTAAGGCCAGTTACCCCTCCCCAGGAGAAGTTAACAACTGCCAGAGTATGGTCTGTTCTGACATTGCTAGCATTGGTCACTTGGTACATTTCACCAAGTATAATCTGCCCAGGATCCACAAGGTCTTGTGTCACCATAGTGACACTTGCCCCTGTGTCCCTAAATGCCAAAGCCTCTTTTCCATTGATTAAGGGCTGTTGCCTGTACTTGCCCAGATTACTGGGACTCACAGAGGAGGTCACATCCATGCCTCCATCACAGACTAGGACAGCCTGAGTGAGTTCTCTGACTAGGTCAGAGCTCATCTCCTTACCCAGGGTCAACCCTACTAAACCCTTGGCTTGTGTAGTCCCACCACCAACTGTAACTGCACTAGGGGGAGCAGGTGCCTTAGGGGCATTGGTGGGGGCTGGAGTAGAGTCTTTGGACTTGGTGCAATCACTGGTCCAGTGGGTCTTTTGCTTACAGACCTTGCACCATGGTTTCTGTTGGCCTTTCCCTTTGTTAGACTGTGAATCCCCACCTGAAGAAGATTTTTGGGGGCCTTGTGAAGACTTCTGGTCTTTACCCTTCTCCCCACCCTTATCAGAGTTCTTAGAATCTTGCTTCTTTGGGTCACCACCTTGGTTCTGTACCTTCTGCCTCACCCTGGTTCTGACCCATTTGTCTGCCTTCTTTCCCAATTCTTGGGGAGAGGTCAGATCAGAGTCCACCAGGTACTGATGCAACAGCTGATTTTGACAGTTATTAAGAATCTGCTCCCTCATGATAAGATTGTACAATCCTGTGAAGTCACATACCTTACTGCCCATCAACCAATCTTCCAGAGCCTTAGCAGAACAATCCACATAGTCTACCCAGTCTTGAGTCTGTGCTTTTTGGGTATCTCTGAACTTTAACCTGTATTGTTCAGTTGTTAGGCCAAACCCATCATTCAGAGCACTCTTCAAGACTTTGTAATTATCAGCATCCTCTTCTCTTACAGTGAGGAGCATGTCTCTACCTTTGTCTGCAAAGGAGAGCCACAAGATTGCTGCCCACTGCTCCTGAGGGACCCTCTGTACTTTACAGGCCCTCTCCAGTGCAGTTATCCATTTGTGCATGTCATCCCCACTCTGGTAGGGAGGGACAATCTTGCTCAGGTTTCTATGGTCATAAGACCTTTTCCTATCTCTGGGGAAATGGCTGCCACCATGGGACTCTAGTCCCGACTTTTTTCTCTCTCTATAGAGTTCTAGGAACTCCCTGTCTATAGCCAATTGCTGTTTTCTGAGTTCAAGCTGGGCTTGCTCACACTGAATCAGTCTCTTCCTCCTCTCATGAGAGGATTCCCTTCCATGAGAGGAGACAGAGGTCCCTACTGAGGTGTCAGAGTGGTTAGACTCCTGAGAAGGAGATCTAGTCCTTCTGGGCACACTCCAACTCTTCCTGGGGGGCAAAGGGGAGGTCATTCTGATCCTCCTCCTCCTCCACAGGAGGAATTGGGTTTTCCAGGTCAAGGTCATTTTCACCTTCCTGGCCAGTTTCAGAGGGGGGCCCTGGGTTTCTTCACCCCTGACCCCTTCCTCATTTTCTGCCCCACCCTCTCTGCCTACCCCTTCAGACCCTAGGGGCCTGCTGAGATCATCAGCTAGTAGCACCTCTCTGAGGTGTTGGGTGCTGGCACTTTTGCCTGCCTTCAGCTTCCTAGTATTGCACAATGCTCTCAATTCCAAGAATGGGAGATTATCATACTTGGAGGGAAGAAGCCCACTGGCTTCTGGCAAGGACTCACTGGGTCCTGGCTTTGAAGACATTACTAGTGAGGTGTGGTGTATGCACTACCTACTCTAGTGTGGCCTACTAAACTCTCTTGAGTTGTAGAAAGGGTGTGCTATCCCTTAACACACAACTCTAAGTTCAGTAGAACTTACTGTATACTAAGCTTGATTTATATGTACCTAAGGTACCCTTAGTGGTTTTCAGTTGATCAATTCAATTGAGATTATCTGGTAAAACAATAGCAAGCTGGAATCCCACACGCTGCACACCAATGTGAGAAGTTGGCCTGGTATATGCTGTCCACTAATTATAATGGGCACCTTGCACCAGTCACAACAACCGCTTATTGGAGATAGGTTAAAGACAACCTTTATTGAAAGCTATCCTAGTGGTAGCTATGGAGAGCAGCCTTCAGGCTAAGTCTTGAAGGAATGTAAAGCAGCTTGTTTTACCAGTCTATAATCTCTTGAGTGACCAAATGAAAGAGGACCACACCAGGTATATATTCAAAATATATGTATTTATTGCTAAACACACCCCTCTAGTCTCTTTATGAGGCTAGAGTTCGAAGTACATAAGTTATAAGTTAGTTATCAACAGTAATAGCACAAATACACGTTTGAGCCCTAGGGGCGTACCAAACCATATACCAATAAAGTGGTATAAGAACCACGACTGAGCTAGACACAAGGCCTAGAGCCTGTAGAAGTGCTTGGCCCTCAAGGAACCACCCAAGGTAGTGACACAGGGGACCCACGGGGGACGTGTGCAGTGTGAGAACACAGCCGCGAGCCGCCGTTGACTTCTATGGGGAATGTCGCGGTTGGAGTTTTAAAGAAAAGGGACACTTAGAGGAGGACTTGGAGCAAACCCCTTTAGAACTGGGTCATTCTAGAGTCTATACCCACGGGAGCACCGGAGTACTCGAGTTACCTCACCCAGGGAAGCCGGGTGCATAGGTGTCTTTCGGGGTCGGGTTTCGTCGTCGTTTTCAAAGGCGATCTGCTGCAAAGTGCTGCTGGCGGCCAAGTCGAAAGTGTTCGGGTGGATCCAAAGGGGGATCGAAGATCTGAAGAACCTGAAAGCAGAGGGGACAGAGTCTGGGTCACTAGCCAGTGGCCAGGAAGGCGATGAGCGGATGCCCACCGATGTCGGGTGCTTCAGGTAGGTTGACGGTCGTCTTGACTCTTCAGCCACGAGGTCCAGGAGGCGTCAACGATGACCAGGAGCTGGATTCGAGCTGTCCCACGACATCTGTCGATTGCAGGGGTGTCGTCAACCAGATTGGACCCAACAAGCCTTGGCAACGGCAAGTCTCGTGGAAATAGAAGAAGGACAGTGGTGCAGACCAGCAAAGTCTGAGGGACTCACCCAGCGAGGGTAAGTCAGGGCATGCCTGGAGCAACCAGGGAAGCCCAAGCAGAAGAAGATTGGCCTTCGGGAGGGCCTACTAGCCAACAGACTAGCGACCGCGAAGGAGCCTCGAGTGGACGCACTTAGAGCTGGCTCACGGGACACTCGTGGAGTGGAGGCTAGTGATCTTCAGTGCAGTCGGTACAGGAGGCAGGGGCTACTCGGAGCCCAAAGCACAAGTTCGTGGAAGACCAGAAAGAGGTTGCACTTGCAAATGCGCTCGGTGTCCAGGGGTCATGGTTCCACGTTACCCACAATAGCTACGGGCCTCAGCTTTGCTGGGGACTCAGGGCAGCCTCGGCGAAGTCTGGAAATCCACCCCTGGTGATGCAAAGACTTCAGCGTCTGGCGGGAGCTTCAGCGATGCAGACCGGACAAATTGCTTTGTTGGTGCCTGCCAAGCAGGGGAGTCACTCCTTGACCCCAAGGGAGATTCTTCAGTCCTCTAATCTTAAAGTAGAGCGTCGAAGGTCCAGGATTGTGTATCAGAGTTTCGTCCAGGTAAATCTAAAGTCCTAAGGACTGGGGTCCCATACTTATACTAAGTTAGGGGGTTGGACATACTCTGGGGACCCACCTATGGGAGGGTCAGGGAAGAGGGGTGGTTACACCCATTCCCTTTGTCCAGTTTCGCGCCAGAGCAGGGGCTGGAAGCCCCTGAACCAGTTTGAACTGGGGTATGCACAGGGACACCAAGTGTGCCCCCAGTGCAGGACTTCAAAGCACCAGAGAGTGCTCCCGCCCAGCCCCAATACACATTATCCTGTCTGGGGAGGTGGTTACACCTCCCTGGGACAGGAAACCTATTGTCCAGGCCTCACCTGCCGGAGTTTCAGTCAGCAGCAGGAGGCCAGACCCGTGTCTGTGGCAGCGGCATCCATTTTGTGATGCCAGGGCTTGGAAAGAAGTTACCGGGCAGGCCGGTGTGTACATGTCTCTCCCTCTAGAAGGGTGGAATGCTACCCCGCTGCCAGAACTGGTGGGGGGTAGTATTCCAAGATGTTTGACACCAAACACGACATGTTTCCGTGCAGCCATCCCAAAGTTAGCATTTAACGCGAGGTTATAATGCGCTTAAGAGTATATGGTCAGGCTGCACTACAAACAGCATCAGAGAAGGGTCTCTGAATGCTGCAGAGGGCTCTGCTCATACAGGGCACCCTCTCACATAGGAACCAAGCACTCTGCCTTCAGGATTGACAAGGCCTGCCATAGGAGTGACTTATAGGTTTATATGTGTGTATGTATGTAGTGATATAGGTAACCTATATCACTGTAAGGGGTGCATGCACCAATTTACCCAGGCTGCAGTAGCAGACCTGTGGTGTCATTTTGGATGGCCTTCCAGGGGTGGCACAATACATGCTGCAGCCCTTGGTAGGCCTCTGAGGTACCTATGCCCTGGGTACATAGTATGCCAAATACTAGGGACTTATAAGGGCACTCCAGATTCCAATCAGAGATGTGCTTAAGGCACATGGAAACCATTTTAGAGAGGAAGCAGCTATGCTGGGGTTCTGATTAGCAGGGCCCCAGCCAGACTAAAGTCGAAAAACAGTGAAGCATCAGCAAAAAGTGGGGGTACCCATGTGAAGCAGATCCTACTCTCCTACACAAATTAGTGACAAACCTGTTATCAAACAGATGAACAAAACCCTCCAGCGATAGATCCTGACCACTAAAATCCAGAAACACCCCTTCAAACCTAGTAAAGAAATCGGACACACTTTCATCCTTCTTCTGACGACATGCAGTCAACTTGTCCCAATCCACTCGTCTCGGCGGGATAAGGGAATGCATGTAAGTAATAATACGCCCCAGCAAGGCTAATAACTCCGCCTTCGGTTTCTCGCCGGGCTTGCGCTCCTTATCCCATGCCCTGATCTCATTCCATGTTCCACCCAATTCCACCACATGATCCTGCGTGTGCACCTGTCTCCATATATCTACCGGTACCAACAGACCGAAAAACAATTCTATATCAGCTAATGTCATCACCGTGGAGGAGGCCGCCTCCGTCAATTCTTTATAGTACGTAGTTGGATTTTTCCGAGGGTCCGGCAACTGTCCTTTTAGGGATATTACCTCACTCCTCTTCCAAGGAGTGTAGATCCACTGTTCCTGGAAATGGGCCGCCACTTGTGGGCGAGTAACAATATTATTCCCATCTCGCAACTCTGGTATTTCGGGGTGGTAAATGGGATGAACTTCCCTCATGGGAAACTGTGACACTGTCGTCGGGACCTTCTGGAGCAATCTACCCCGATAACCCACCAATGTTGTCACATTACTGAAAACCTCATTTGGGGCCATATCAGTAGTATATATACCCTATCCTGAAATTCATAAATTATCTGCGGTGCAATACCCTTGAAGCACTGTTCCCACAATCCTATCAGCGTAGCCAACATATGCTTAAGGGCATGTTGCTGTATAAACAGCTCATAATCTTTCATCACGCTCCACACATCTTCCACACCATAAATCGGATTCCGGGCCCACTGTGCAGCCTGGTCAGCCATCATTCTCTTTTCCTCATCACCCACAGCAGAGCGCACCAACACTTTATCCATGCGCTCACGTGCTGCTGCCCAATTCACTTCATGCACTCCACGCACAGGTGTCTCGGCATTTCGCAATGCCTGAGGTAACGCACTCAAAGGGAAAAGAGCAGAGGAAGAAGCAGGTACCATCGCGCACAAAGACTGTGATGCAGGAGTAAGAGGGGGCGTGACCACAGGTACGGAGTTGGGAGACAGAATAGGGGAACAGACGGCACCCGCCCCTGTAACTGGCGTGAGTGGGGAAGAAGCAGGCAGGGCCGAGGCCGGAGCAGTGGAGCTAGAAACAGAAAGAGTAGGAATAGCAGAGCCAGAGGCCGAAGACTGAGGTGTTGGGATTACGGGATATATCAGTTCAGGGACATAAGGAGGTGGGGGTCGAGAATCCAACAACTTCTCAACGAAAGCATCACCTTCCTCTCTAGCCACATAACACTTATCACTCTGCAATCGAAATGTCTTGTCTGCACACTATATGCCTTTCTCGATCTTTTCTCTATGACAAGCTATTGCCTTCTGCATTATCGTTTGCGTCTGTCCTCTCCGGGCTTGCTTCTCTGCTCTCATACGTCGTTGCTTTGCTTCCTTCTGCCATGTTCTCAGAGAATCAAACATCGACTGTCTGCTCTTTTTGGCGAACAATTTGTCCTGCAAGTAATTCAACTTTTGCTCATCAAAATTGCCAGTAAGCGGCCACTGTAGATCGACATTGTCCCTCGTATGTTTATTCCACAATGTGCTAAACATAATAGGGCCAATGCCATGCTTGACGTATACATCAAAATGTGGGGTACCCTCTGGAGGCGCTGGCTGCCTTTCTTCCAATCGAGTTCCAGTGGAACAACACCAACATCCAAAACACCCTAACTTACTTAGACAAGGCATCTTAATATAAGACACATTCACTGTCCCCAATGGACAAATAAAACACCAACCAACAAATGATCGAAGAACCAAATCGAAACGGTCCAAAACCGCACAAGACAGTCCGCAGACTGTACCAAAACAAGACAGTCCGCAGACTGTACCAAGACAAGAAGACAGGCTCCAGTCCCAGACCTTTTCAAGAATAAGCCGAATTTCCAGTTGGCCTGGCAGATTGTTCGCAAACAGCCCCAAACCTTTTCAAGAATGGGCCGAATTTCCAGTTGGCCTGGTAGACCATTCACAAACACTCTGTGTCTTTCAAGGGTCCGCAAACCCGCCAAGTTCAAGACAAGACAGTCCGGAGACTGTACCAGACACAGCCCGTAGGCTCGTGCCATTCAACTATGGCGCCACATTTTCCAAGAATTCAAGTCACTCACCTGGTGCACTCAGGTCAATCAATATTATTAACCACTGCCGACTCTTCGGACCAAACGGTCAAATCCAAGGTTCCGCCTTCTCAGGACCCCAGCCGGTGACCACTAGACGAGGAGTCGCCCGATCAGATGGGCGGGGCAGCCAAGAGAACCAGGCTCTTATCGTGTGGGGATCCCCGATCCGACCGACCGGACACCACCCAGACCCTACAACCCGATTACAGGCGAGTCGGGTCACCAACTGAAGGAAGTGGCCCGTAAAGGGCCACCCGGGTTTTCTACAACCTGCTAAACGCCTTCCCCAAAATGAAGAGTTGGTCAGACAGTAGAGAATACAAAACAATTGTTTATTACCAATACTCTGCAGAGGAGTCCAATCTGACCTGCACCCTAAGATGTCTGCCGAGGGACTGACCCCCCCCAACAGTCGGAAACGCATAATCATCCCTCCCAAAGGCCTCCTAACCACGCCCACAATGGAAAGTTACCAGCTTAGGCCGAACATGAACAAAGGAGGCACAGAAGGATGGGCTACCACCTGCCAGATGGGAACACGCTATCACTATTTCAAGGTTGCCGTGCTGGGTTTCGGCGTCACCTAACATGGGAGCAGAGCTACACACAAAGATAGGTATGCGAGGGCAAAATGGCCTATTCATTAGTAAGTCAAAAAGCAACCTTGAGCAGAAGAGAAAATAATAACTGAATACAGCGTTCTGCTGAGGCAAGCAATACGAATAGTGAGGCCTGGTACAGACACAGCCTAATTGGGATTACGAAATACAAAATGGAGTCACACTTGCTAACTGAAGCTCGCACACTGCCTGGATAGCTCAGTGGGTTACATAACGTGAATACGAATGGAGTCTCATTTAGCCGCACACTGCTAACCTAATAGAACGTAAAACGAGTATATAACGAGAATGGGATTTTCAAATCTAACAGTTCCACAAGGGGTATGTGGGAAACCCAGTCAAAGGTGGGCAGGGTCCCCAGCAGAGGAGTGGGGGGACAAGAGTAACCAAAAGGAGTTCTCTAAAGGGCCCCAAAATAGTTCCCAGGGTAAAGATTTGCAGCCCCCAGTTCTAAGAAGTCATGGTCCTCTAAGGGTAGGCCAGACAACCGGGGTCCCCGTAAGTGTTATGCATGTGGTCAGGAGGGTCACATGCAGAATGATCCCAAGTGTCCCAAGGCACCACCAGCACCCACTGGTGCACTGTCACCGGGGTTAGTTAGTGTAGTGCTGGGAGAGGAGTTGGTTCCTAGTGAGGGTGGGGAGCCAGCTGTGATGACCCTTATCTCATTAGGAGATAGAGAGATGGTCCAGGAAACCTGCCTGCCAGAAAACACTAAAATGTACCTGCAGTGGGTGACCATCAATGGGAGGAGGGTGGAGGCTCTGAGAGACATGGAGCCAGTGTGACATCTGTCAGGTGTCAGTGGGTGTCTGAAGAGCAGGTCATCCCCAATGTACTTCACCCTGTAGTTGCTGCAGACAACTTTGAGCGCCTGTGTAAGGTGGCGCAGGTTCCCTTTGAGCGGGGAGGGTCTCAAAGTACTTGAAGTTCGTTGTAAGTCTAGCCATGTCTGTTGACTGTGTGCTTGCCAATGACCTGGAGAGCTCACCTAGGAGGGAGGTGGAGCGCCAGGCTCATTTAAAGATGTTGGGACTGCCTGAACGGGCCTGTGTGACCATCTGTCAATGGCAGCTGGTAGGGGTGATCAAGAGGACCTGGAGCCTGAAAGAGTGGCCCAGGTGCCTGCCAGAAAGAGGAAGGGCAGGGGGCGTGGGAAACCAGCCCCAAAGTTTCCACAGTCAAGGAGGAGACAGAACCTGAGGGGGATGCCCTGGAACCTGCAGGGGAGCAAGTGGCCGAACTGTTCGACCTACCCGAGTTGACCCATCGGCAGCTGGAAGGAAGTCCCTCCAGAGAGTAGTTCTGCAAGGCGCAGATGGAATGCCCTACTCTGGTTGGTTTGCGGCAGCAGGCTGCAGACCAGGCAGCAGTTGGTCCATCAGGATCACATTTGATTTATTGGGAGAATGGTCTCCTTTACACTGAGCCTAAGGTTGCTGAGCCCGGGGCAGTCTGTGTGCTGGTGGTATCCGCGTGCTATAGGACCTTACTACAGGGTCTGGCTCAAGACGTGCGTTTGGCAGGACATTCGGGGTGCAGCTAGACCTATCACAGGCTTGTCACCCACTTTTACTGGTCCCAAATGCAGAGGCACTTTGGCACACATTGTAGGACTTGCCAGGCAACTGGCAAGACAGGAGGGAAGTGTAAGGCTCCCCTCCAACCCTTTCCTGTTGTGAGCACCCCTTTCGAGCGCGTGGGTGTCCACATTGTGGGGCCACTGGAACCCAAGACAGCCTTAGGTAACAAGTTTATCTTGGTCTCGGTGAACCATGCAACCCGTTACCTGGAAGCTGTCCCTCTCAGGACAATCACGGCCCCTGTGGTGAGCCATGCATTGATGGGGATCTTTACCCGCATAGGGTTCCCCAGAGAGGTGGTCTCTAACCATGGTACAAACTTCATTTCTAGGTATATTAAGTCACTGTGGGATGAGTGTGGTGTAATGTATAAATTTACCACTCCTTACCACCCCCAAGGGAATGGGTTGGTTGAGAGATTAAGCCGAACCCTGAAAGGCATGATAAAGGGCCTTGCAGAACCCATAAAGACGTAAGTGGGACATCTTTCTACCATGCGTGTTATTTGCCTAAAGGGAGATACCACAGAAATCCTTAGGGTTCAGTCCCTTTGAGTTGCTGTATGATCACCCTGTGAGAGGACCTTGGAGTTTGGTGAAGTAGGGCTGGGAGAAAACTCCTGGTAAGACCCCCCCAAGATGTGTTCAGCTACATGCTGGCCTTCAGAAACCAGACTCAGTGCTTCCATTGTTCAAACCCACCCTCTTTGATTAGTATCATTTAAATGTTTACTCATCATCTGGAAATTATATCATTCAATTCTGATGATTAATAAATAATGTTACACATTACAAGTTGCATTATGATTCAAACCCCATTGAACCATTAATAAATGGAGAATTGATCTAATACCATGATCTTTATCATTTATGTATAATGTTTGGAGTCAGAATACGAATCAATTTAAGCAATTGAAGTTTCTTCTTAGTTCCAAGAATTCGAATGCATGTGCATCAAATAAAATAAGATAGCCCAATATAGTTAATATTTGACAGTGTACATCTTTAATATTTCATTCTATAATAGTATTCAAAAATGCATTTTCTGGTCACTTCGCGTTTTATAACGATGGCTTACAGAGAACTTATAAATACTCATCTGAATCTTAGTGAAGTATGTATGTAAATGTTATCTTGCAGGTGTTTCAGTGATTCAAGGCTAACTCAATTGCGTATCGAAGATGCTTCATACTTCCAGAGTGTACATATCAATGAACTTGGAGTCACATCCATTCAAGAAAGCCTTCTAGAAACCTCAGAGATGGAGTACTATTGCATAGTGGTGCTGGAACAATTTTCTGAGTAGGGTTGATGTCATCTGTGTTACATCACTAAAGTCATAGTGATTGTAAAAAATCCAAGTACCACACAAAGAACAAGTGTAGCAAATGAGCCATGCCCACTCAGCAGGATAGTGGTAAGGTGTGGTATGTAGCTGGGGTGCGTTTTGGAGCACACTGTTGCAAATATATTACTAAACCATGTGTGGTAGCACACTATCATATACAGACAATACATTTGTCATTGGAATGGGTCCTAGATTTCGACATATGTTTACTGATATCACTACGGAGCACACAAATCATGAAATTAGTTTCAGAGAATATTTAGCATTTGCACATCACAAAGTAAAGTGTCTTGATTTTTTGGGATCCTATTAAAATATTTATTTACATCACATTTCAGAATTACAACAGTTAGAGTTTCATTTTTGCTTTCCTAACTGCTGATATATTTTGACATGTTTGCACAGATCAAGTTTTTTGTGTTAGAAAAAAAAACATCCTACAGCCATTTTCTTTCACACTTTCACATTACAAAATCTTCTCACTTTGCAGTCAGAGAAAGAAAAGGAAACATCAATCTCCATGTTAAAAAACATAACCAGCAATGTATCAGAAGACAGAGAATGATATCTAACCTCTGCCAATAAAATGTAAATGCATTGTTACTGCTTATTCACGTTCAGAACTCCAGCATGTATTTTGGGGATGTTGTGGTGACCCCCTACTCCCCCACTTTCATCCCTATGCTATTGTGTTGCCCGTATATGGTCATAGGTTTCTGCCTTGCTACTCTTATCAATAACCTGGCTTTATGGATCACTTCTGATGCTTGCAAGTGTGTTAAAAACCAGGCGTTTCAATTTACTAACCTTATATAATAGCATGCTTGGTCGGCCATGTAAGGATATAGAATAGTGATAGTAACTCCACGTGTTTCACAAGAAAACTTGCACGCCACTAAGCCATCATGCCATAAATTCAGAGTTATGGTGTGTGGCTTTAGCTTACGAGACTTCAAAAGGTAATTCAATGCCAACGCAAATATTTCGACGTTTGATTACATCTGTCTGCGACATTGGTATCACCTTAAACTGGTACAGTTTTTACGAGCACAAAGGCTCTAATCTCTGAGGTCTACGCGCAACTCACCCAGGCTAGGTGCTTTAACTTGTTTTCTTATTTAGTCCATTAGAAAATCAAAACTACAAGTCACAGAATTAGAAAACAAAAATCATGGACTGGATGAGCACTCGCCCACCATGGACCTGGAAGACTTGAGAGCTCCGAATTTCCCCATAATGAGCACATTCTTTCCTGCAGTACTCACAACTAAGGATACTGTATCCAACTCTTCGACGCCCTTATATGTCATCTTCTTAATGCGGACATGTTTTTGCAGAACAACCTTTCTTCTAGAAACTGCAGAATCACCCTTACTGTCGCAGTTGTGATTTCAGATACGGAAAGGAGAAACCTGCGAGGTACAAAAAAGGCGCGCTAAACCAATTCTGTTAACAAGGATCAGCCACATCCACACCAACAATATGGCGCAGAAAGGTAAAGTTTATACTCTGAACTTTTGTGTGAGTAACTAAAACACACCTGATATTACAAGTTCTTGAATTATTAATGGCCGAACCATTAAGTTAATTTTAATTTCAAGAGCGAATCCTTAAAATTCACCAAAGTATTTAAACATCTCAGGCCACTCAAATGAATGCAAATGGAATGCAAATGACATACTAACGTGGGTTTGTATTTTATTATTCTATCTCAATCTCCAGAAAGCCGTATATGTACAGGCCAACCTTAAACTACCTCAAAAAAGAGCTTCCTCACAACGATGTAGAGCGCACCGAGCACTAGGCAGTGCAGCCCTCGTATTTCTATCATAGTCTGCCCACAAACACTGCGGCACCCGTCACTGATTGCCTAATTACACAATCACTCCATCAGTAAATCAGCCCAGCATCTGTGACCCTCCGTGTCATGGCCGCAATCCCCTCCTCATATTCCCTCTGAGCCTCGCTGAGGCGTTTCTACTGACATAATATATTCATTATCCATTAGATCTGGCACACGCTCTGCGGTGCTCAATTACGATACAATCGAGCGCAGGGCTTGGTGTCAGCCGATGTAATGACTTTCTGATTATCTGTCTTTAAATGATGAATGAAACAAAAATGCAGGGCTCCCACCAAATATAAGATTGTTAGGACGCCAAATGGAAATAGTACACAGTCCCTATGCAGGCCGGTGAACGCTTGGTATAGAGAAAACCAGCCTGATGTCAGTACGGCTTGGTAAATAGTGTCCTCAAAGCTTGCTTTGTCTTTACCGTGGAACGGTTTGCTAGTAAGACATGTCTGATATGCATGGATGCGCTTGCAATGTATTTGATTTTATTATTAGATAAATAATACAAATGCATTAATTTCATTTCTACTTAAAGGGCAGGATCAACTGCCATAGTATGCAATGTTGGTTCTTTTGAGCATAGGAGGGTTACTCAATTTATTGCGTTAACCATTTGTCGATCGCCAAGCATGATTCCACGTCACAAGTACACTTGTTTCCATTCCAAGGCTTTCACCTAACACACCCTTTCTTAAAATTATCAGGCCATTTTATGACTTTAGTGACACATTTTTCCAGTCCTATTCTTTAACAACCTAATGCATTCTGGGAGTTATGGTCTCAGTTCATTTCAAGTGAACGGTCAGCAATAATAAACGTAAAAATGATTTCTAAAACGACAGCCTAGACCTAGAACACGGTGTCCCTAATGACACAGAGTAATCTGGTAAACCTATTTTTTGTTCAGTTTAATTGAAACCATTGCACAGTTCACAAGTTTCCAGATTGTGTTTGTGAGTAATTTATCCAGCCCAGGCTTTTTCTTTGCGTTTGGTCCCTTTAACCTGAATGAATACTGTCATGAGCAGTATTACAAGTACTAACATGTGAAAAACTGTACTTGATAAACAACTGATTCATGAAATCCTACTTCAGAGCTATGCCACTCATCAATAGCTGCCACGTTTCCCAGATCCATGCGTGACAAGTTAGTCCAGTCTTATTTTTTTCTTAGATGTCCGTGACTTGTAGGCCTGTTTTTATTCTGGGTTAAAAGGGGCTATAAATTCCAGAAGGCCAACAAAAGTTAGGATTGGCCCAAGGAGTAACGCAAGGTCTTGGGAACAGTAGCAGGTATGTTCGACCTCCACACCGCCAAACAATGATTTCTAAAAAGATAATCCATCTTTAGAAATATGTATTGTGAAAGGGAGTTATATAAAACGCATAAATGATTCCATTACATAGCTCCATGGCCTCCAAGGGTATTCAATATATTATCATGTATATTCTAAAGCACAAATATTACTTTTGTTCAGTTTTCTTTATTATGAGTTCAAAAATGCATTAGAAACTATTTTAGTATTTTGAAAACCCACTTGGGATCCTTGGCATAGCAGCTTTATTTTCAAGACTTACCTGGATATTAGCTTGAGGGCACTTGGGGCCAGATGTATGACCTGCCAATTTGCGAGTCGCAAATTGCGTCGCATTTGCGACTCGCAAATTGGTATACACAACAGTGTCTGCGACACTGTTTGTGATTCCGATGGGGTCGCAAATTGCGAGGCTCATGAATATTCATGAGCCACTCGCAATTTGCGACCCCATTGGAAATGGCGTGCACTCCCAGGGATGGTGACCTGCAGGGCTCAGCAGACCTCCATGTCTGGGACTGCTTTTAAATAAAACAGTTTTTTTTTAAATGCAGCCTGTTTTCCTTAAAGGAAAACGGGATGCATTTGAAAAAACATAAAATCAAACGTTTTCGTTTCATTTTTTAAGGGCAGGTAGTGGTCCCTGGGACCACTGCCTGCCCTTAAAAAATATTTTGTGGGGCAGTCACAAAGGGGAAGGGGTCCCCTAGGGACCCCTTCGCGACTCCATTACCACCCTCTTGAAGAGGGTGGTAATTTGCGAGTGTTTTGCAATTGCGGTTGCAAAACATTCATACATGGCTTTGCGGTCGCTATTAGGTAGGGGATGCCCCTTCCTAATAGCGACTCACAATTCCTAAATAGCGAGTCGCAAATAAATTGCAACTCGCTATTTAGGAATTGTAAATGGCCCTGTGTACTTTTGCATGCATAAACGGGTCGCAAACCCGTTTGCGCATGCAAATTAGGGTCATACATCTGGCCCTAGGTCCTGTTAGAAATAATGGACAGGCAGGATAAGGTTCCAACAAAGGCCAAAAAAAGGGCAAGACTTTCAGGGCTCAGTAGAAGCTTGGTGATCGTATCATTCAGATGGGACATTACATCTGGGGGTGAGGTTGCTCTCTGACTTGACATGGACTGGGCATCTCTCCAAGAGTAAGATGTCACAATAGACATTCCAAGATGGCCATCATGCTGGTACTCCTTCCTCTCCCTGGTATCTTCTGTTATGGACAGAATAAAAGGTGGCATGTATCATTCAATATTTTCTTGCCAAATACACTTGTTGGTCGATCAGTTTGTTACCGCTCCAGCTCACACCTGCCCATTCTTTGCCACAATTATGTTGTACTTCTTTCTGTGACCATCCCTTCCTTGAAATCTTTGGCCTCCCGAAAGGCCTGTTGGTCTTCATTCTTAATGTGGACTCCAGTCTCTGGTTCTCACCACCTGGTCTCTTCTTCATCCACGCTGCTGATGAAGTTCTCATCCAGCCTACTGGTGGTGAGTGTCACTTACGCTGTTAATATGGAGTGCTTCTTGGACTATTGTTGACTATACGTAACCTGTGATGTTTCGTACGGGAGGGAGACCTTAATATTGTCGATCAGTGGTCCAGAGTCTCTCTCTTACCTAAACATGTGCTCCTCTTTCTCCTTAGACTACTGTTGAGTGGTTTGAGTCCTCTGATACACCACTCTTGCAAGTTTTGGGGAGGAAGAAGAATTGTTTTCCAACTCCCTTTGTTGTTGTGACAGTTTGCCAGACCCTGTGCATTCAACAGATAGTTCCTTTGTATTCCTATGTCAGATGATTGACAACTTTCAAAGGGAATTACAGGCAACCAGGGCAGACCATACTCTTATATATGCTTAATCAATCACAAAGTCAACCACACTCTTATCTACTACTACTATGCCTAATCCCAGTTGGTACCGTGCTGTCCCCTGTCTGACAGGATGGGCCTCCGCTTCAAATATCACTGCTGTTTCTAAGCAGAAGGAACTAGTATGTTCATTTCATCTACAGAACAATTACGCATACAGCTGTCAAAGGATGCCATATTTCATGAGACAGCCCACAGATACAGGCGCACCTAGCCTAAAATCTTCCCACTTCTAGGACAATTACATGACAACGAATTGGAAGTGGAAACCTGTCAAGACAGTACATTTGTACACTAGGGTTAAGAAATAGTTTCAAAACCCGATCAAAGAAGGACATTTGGTCATTAGACTTATACATAAAGTGGCGTATTCACAAACAGCATTTTGTAGTATGTTTAGCAGTACGACAATAGTACACTTAAAGAAGTGCAAAATGCTATTCGCAAACCTACAAGTGAAAATCTCAACCTCACCTCTCCTATCTTTTTTATGGTAAGATCCCCATACATGTAAGTAGACTACTTAGGGGCCGATTCTGATGCGGGCAGGAAGGGCACCGACTGTCGGTCAGAGCCCTCCTGCCCGCATCGAATGTGCCGTTCGGATTCCTTTCTGACCGAGCCATTACCTCCCCGTCCCAGTCCTAACTACATGAGCATAGTTCCTCCCACCAGAAACTCCCAAGCCACTAAAAAACCCATCCCTTCCCTCCAGGCCACACCCATACCCTGAGGCACATAACCATGTGACCCGCCAATCCACATCCTGTTTGTTTTTTCTGCGGAAATTGCTTCCAAGCTGACTTCGTCGTGGGGGGTGCTCTGTGCCTCCTTTCGGGTAAGTGTGAACCGGTCTGCTTGGCGGCCGTTTAGTCCCCTACTTGCCTGTCATTGTTTGCGGGTATGATTGAGTCCCTGCTTTAGCGGGACCGTGGGGTTAAGGGGTCCGGACTGCCTAGTGTGGGGTGGTGACTCCCTGCTGCGGCCTCCCCTCTTCCGTGTTCATTCCCTGCTCTAGCGGGACCACCCGGGGAGGGAGGGGAGGTGTGTTGGGCGCGGCTGGCTTTTCTGCTCGCCTGGGATGTGGCGGTTTTGCTCCTCCTCGGAGGTGAGTTTCACTGGGTGCTCGTCTCCTTTTGAGCCTGTGTTTTCCCTTTCGGTTTTCTGTTCGATGCTGCCTAGGTTGGTTTGTTGCACGGTCGGCGCCTCGTGGGTCCCCACGGTTATTGGTGGCGTTTATGCCCGATCATAGTGAGGGCTGCCTGTGAGTACACCCAATGGGGGTTTCAATTTCAAATACCGGGGGGGCGCCCTGGGTCAGTGTTTTCTGTCACAGTGCTACTGTGACGTATTGGGAGTTGCTTACCTGTGTGTCCACTGGTTCCTGTAACAGGGCTTCTGGGATACTTCAGGTCCTTACAGTTGGGGCCTGTTTCTGTCTTTCCTTTGTGAGTTTGGAATTGTCTCTGATTGGCCAGTATATGGGCCGGCCTTCGGTCCTGTTTTTGGATTGGCTGTGGGTCCGGGTGGCGTTCCCTGGTTGGCCCGTAGGGATTTTTCATTCCTTGGTCTGGAGTATTTCTGGGAGGCTGGTTCTCTGTTCTCCTGTTCACATCATGGAGGGTAGAGGTTCGGACGTGTGTGGGCTCCACTGTGAGGAGGAGGTGGTGGTCGCTGGGTCTTCCGCTGCTCCTTCCCTGGCGGATGTACAAAAGATGATTGAGGCTGCTGTGGCGGCGGCCTTTCTGGCTCTTGAGCCCAAGGGGTCTAAAAAGTAGAAATTGGATGCCTCGGCAGAGGTCGATCCGGACGTTGACTCTGATGAAGAGGTGAAGGGTCGTTTTGTCCAGGGGGCTGACCTTCGCGGTGTTCTGCAGCATGTTCGGGACAATTTGGGGTTCCCTGGTCCCATGGAGGGTGAAGAGTCTGGAGACTTCTTTGCCAATTACCTGAAAAAGGAGCCTGAGAGCCTCCCCATTCATAAGTCGGTGAGGAATGTGCTGGAGGGGGAGTGGAAGGATGTTGACAAACATACCTTTCCCCGGTTTCTGGCTAAGAGGTATCCCTTGCAGGGATTCGCTGAGGAATTCCCGGCCGTGGTGAAGGTGGATTCCCTGCTGGCTGGTATGGCCTCTCAGAGCCTGGTGGTGTCCGAGGATGCAGTTTCTTCAGATCCTGGGGACAAGCAGGTTGAAGGGGCCTTGAAGCGGTCCTTTGCTGCCTCTAATCTTGCAGTTCGGTCTGTGGCTTACACCAGCTAACTGGTTCAGTCACTTCTTAAAAACTGTCTGGGTATTTCTGAACTGCTCTTGCGGGATGAGGATCCCTCAGAATCTTTGTCCATGTTGGAGCAACAGTTGCGTTTCCTGGCAGATTTGTCCTTCGACTCCCTTAGTGCTGCGGCGGCGGCGGCTGGTGCCTCTGTGGCTGCTCGAAGGCAGTTGTGGCTTAAGTCTTGGAAGGCGGAAGCTGCTCAGAAGGCTGCCGTGATGAAGCTGCCCTTCACAGGCTCTAAGCTGTTTGGGGAGCCATTGGAGGCTTTGATAAAGAAAACTGCTGAGGGCAAGAAAGTGTTGGCTCCGGTCCGCTCTTCTCAGAAGGGGAAGTTTGCGGGTTATAAGCGGGCTTTTGGGCAGGCGTTTCAATCTAAGATGGCAGCCCAGCCCTTTCGTGGTAGGGGACGTGGCCGGGGTGTCCCTTCTTTCCACAAGTCCCGGGGTCAGCAGGGTGCTTCCTCTTCTGCAGGTCCCTCCAAGTCGTGACTATGTGGAGAGTTCGTTGGGGGTACCGGTTGGGGGTCGCCTAACCTCTTTTTTTCCTGTTTGGGAGGAGTTTGTTCGGGATCAATGGATCCTGCAGGTGGTCCGACTGGGCTACAGAATCGAATTTGGGACTCCTCCGGTGGATGTGTTCAGGGCTACCCCTGTTCCCAGGTCTCAGACAAAGTGTCGTGCTCTGTTGGATGGAGTTCGGGACTTGGTTTCCAAAGGGGCTGTGGTGAAGGTGCCTGTGGGTCAGCAGGGTCGGGGTGTTTACTCTATCCTGTTTCTGATCCAGAAGCCGAATGGGGACTTCCGTCCTGTCCTGGATCGGAAGGCGGTAGACTTGTGTATCCCTCATCGGTCCTTCAAGATGGTGACTCTACAGCTGATTCTTCCCTTCCTGTCGGTGGGGGATTTCCTGGCTTCTCTAGATCTCCAGGACGCCTATTTTCATGTGCCGGTTCACGCGGCTTCGCAGAGGTTCCTGCATTTCTGTGTGGGGGTGGATCATTACCAGTTCCAGGTATTGCCATTTGGCCTGTCTGCCTCTCCTAGGGTGTTTACTAAGGTGTTGGCACCCTTGGTGGGTTTGTTGCATGCTCAGGGAATACAGGTGTTCCCTTACTTGGACGATTGGTTGATTTCTTCCGATTCTTTCCTTCAGGCTCAGGCACATACCCGGGAGGTTTGCAGTCTCCTTCAACGGTTCGGGTGGATTCTGAACTTGGAGAAGTCCCATCTTTGCCCCTCTCAGGAGCTGCTGTTCATTGGGGGGGTGTTCAACACCAGGTTGGGAAAAGTCTTCCTGTTGGAGCCTCGCAGACTGACTCTTGTGCACGAACTGAGAAGGGTGTTGGGGGCTCCATCTTCCACGGCTCGCCAGTGGTTGCGTGTTCAGGGGCTGATGTCAGCTACTGTGATGATTGTGCCTTGGGCCCGTTTACACTTGTACCCCCTGGTGAATCATGTTCTGGGGCATTGGGATCCGACCTCTCTGAATTACGAGCTGTTGATACCGGGGGGTGTGGACATCGCCCAGCAGTTGTCCTGGTGGCTGGTGGATCAGAACCTCTTGCTGGGCTCGCCCTTTGTGTCCCAGGAGAGGTTGGTCCTGACGACCGATGCCAGCGAACTGGGCTGGGGGGCGGTCTTGGATCAGGAGTCGGTACAGGGTCTTTGGTCTGTGCTGGAGGCGGAAATGTCCTCGAATTGGAGGGAGTTGAAAGCGGTTCAGTTGGCGTTAGCTCATTTTCTGCCTTGGGTCCTCCAGAGGGATGTGATGGTACGGTCAGACAACACGGTAGTGGTGTGTTATATCAACCGTCAGGGGAGTGCGAAGGTGGCTTCCCTCAACTTGTTGGCGCAACGGATCTGCCTATGGGCGGAGTCCCACTTGTTGTCTCTGAGGGCTTTACATCTGCCGGGGGTTTTGAACTTGGAGGCGGATCGCCTGAGCAGGGTGTTTCCCTCCCTGGCGGACATGTGCCTGTCGCAGGAAGTGTTTGGTTGCCTGATGGCCCGGTTCGGGGTCCCGGTGGTGGACCTGTTTGCGGCCCCGGAGAACGCCTTGAGGGAGAGGTTTTGTTCTCTGGTTCGGTCGGACGCGGTTTGGAGGGTGAATGCCCTGTCCTTCCGGTGGGAGGGGGGCCTGCTGTATGCTTTTCCCCCTATTGCTCTGATTCCACGTGTCCTGCTGAAGGTCAAGCTGGATCGGGCTTTGGTGATCCTGGTGGCTCCGGATTGGTCCAGGAGGCCTTGGTTCCCTCTGTTATTGAGGTTGGCGGTGGGGCCTTGCTGGAGGTTGCCGGTGGTCCCTTGTCCCTTGTCGTTTCCCCCTCTGTCTTGGGGGTGTCTGGTCCATCTGCGCCTGTCGGGTTGGCTGTTGAGAGGATGAACCTTGTGGCGTTGGGGTGTTCTCCTTCTGTGGCTGACTTTATTCAGCGGTCCAGGCGCTCTTCGACGCTCAAGTCCTATGCCAAGCATTGGGTTTCTTTTCAGACTTGGTGTGCGGCGCGGGGGTGGTCTGCGTTGGAGGTGGATCCGATGCATGTCTTGGAGTTTTTGAAGGACGGGTTTGACTTGGGTCTGGCTGTGTCCTCCCTTAGGGCTCAGTGGGCGGCTGTTCGGGCCTTTCGGGGTTCGGTCTGTGAGCCGGTGGTTCCCCTGGTGTCCCGGTTGTTGAGGAGTTGTTTCCTCCAGAAGCCTGTCGTTCGGTCCTTTGCACCTAGTTGGGATCTGCCTCTGGTTTTGGGGGCCTTGCAGGGGGCTCCCTTTGAGCCTCTGCTGGAGGTTTCTTTGTGGTTTTTAACGATCAAGGTGCTTTTCCTTGTCGCTATTACCTCTGCTCGACGGATTGGGGAGTTGGGCTCCTTGCTTTGTTCGGTCCCCTTTTTGTGTTTTTTCCCTGATCGGGTTGTTCTGCGGCCTGATCCTTCCTTTGTTCCCAAAGTCCCTTCCTCGTTTAACTGCTCGGCGGATCTGGTTTTGCCTGTTTTCTGTCCGAGTCCTTGTTCGGAGGTTGAGGTACGACTGCACTGTTTGGATGTTCGCAGGGCTCTGGAGGTCTACTTGCTGCGTACTGGGCCTTTTCGTAAGGTGGATTCCCTTTTGTGACCTTTGGGCTGGCTGGTCAGGGTCTGAAGCCTTCTGGTGCTACCCTCAGTCGTTGGTTGAGGTGGGCTGTGGGGGCTGCGTATGAGGCTTGTGGTGTGTTGGTGCCTGGGTCGGTTCAGGGGAGATCGACTCGGGGGATGGCTGCTTCCTGGGCTTGTTTTCAAGGGGCTTCCATGGCCGAGATCTGCAGGACTGCTACCTGGAGTTCTCCTCACACCTTTATGTCCCATTATCGTTTGGTGGTGGGTGGGACTGATTCTGCTGGGTTTGGGGACGCTGTGTTGCGTTCTGCTCCGGTTGTGTGACTTTTACTGTGATTTAATAAAGTCTGTTTTTGCTACTGAGTGAAGCCGATTCTTGCTTTGGTATCTGCTCATGTAGTTAGGACTGGGACGGGGAGGGCTGACGAGGAGGTAATGACCGGTTACTTACCGGTAATATTCATTACTCCGAGTCGTAGCCCTCCCCGTCCCAGTCCAGGTTCCCATCCCTCCCTCCCTGTTCGGCTTCTTGTGCTTGGTGGTACAGGATGTGGATTGGCGGGTCACATGGTTATGTGCCTCAGGGTGTGGGTGTGGCCTGGAGGGAAGCGATGGGTTTTTTAGTGGCTTGGGAGTTTCTGGTGGGAGGAGCTATGCTCATGTAGTTAGGACTGGGACGGGGAGGGCTACGACTCGGAGTAATGAATATTACCGGTAAGTAACCGGTCATGCTGATGGGCTCGGTCGGAAAGGAATCCGACTCGGTTTTCTGGATGGCTTACGACGTGCTCAGAGAGCCCGTTTGCCATCCGGAAACCCTTCAGTACTCCCCCGTCCAGCTCTTTCTGGCCGAGGGAGTACGATGGCAGTTTCCCACTGCCTTTTTGTGCCGGTCATTCCGGCACAAAAAGGCAGTGGGACACTTTATTTGGGGGCCCCCATGGGTGCGTGGCCGCCGAATTGCGGCCTAGGGGGCACCTACGGTGCCCCCCTATTGATCCCTGCACCCGGTGGCAGGCGCCTTGAGGTGCTCTTTCAATGAGAGCTCTTTCAATTCCATTCGGAATGCATGCTCTCATTGAAAGGTATAAGCATGTGACGGAACAGGGTTCAGTCGCATCCTGCTTGCAGGTCTGTAACCGACAACAGAAGGTCGTTCGGTTACAGTTCCTGACTGATGTCATACGGACTCCGGTCCGTCCGAAATCGGAATTATCCCCTAAGTAGTAAATGTGAGAAGGAACGGGGGAGTCACCGGAAAAAAAGGGGAATACTGACTATAAATGGGAGGGGTTTGTGAAGGAGTAAGGAGGTGTTTAGTCAGGGTTAGGGAGGGGTTTAAGAAGGGACATGTGTCCACCCACAAACAGGAAAGCAGATTAACATTCAAAAACTGCACTTCTAAATTTACTACATCCAAAAACAAAAATGGTCCCAAAACAGTCTAAATTACTCCAGCAAAGAGCTGGGTTATGTTCAGCACCACACATAGCTAATCACTGGTACTTCCACACCCTCCTATAGGAAATAATGTCCATAAGGACTTAAAATAAAACCCCATGGGAAATAATTCTGAACTAAACTAAATTACTTAAATAGGTAAAAAATATAAATAAAAATACTTTGGCATTACAACTATCTAAAAATAAAGCATATGTATTATTTAATAATACAATATTTAACAACATTTTCTGAATATTATTAGTCTAATTGCATAATTTATCATTAATTCTATACTTCACTTTTAATAATTATTAATGCCAAATATTTTTTGTTTACTTTAGTTGGATATTTATTTTTTAATTTAAATTTAAACTTCAGAAAATTATTTTCTATTTAATTTAATATTATTCAATTAATTATAGATTTAAAATCAAAATTAAGTTAATGGTGAGGCAGATTTAAAAAAATAAATCATTCTACATTTAAAATGCACATATTCAATTTAGTTCCATTAATATTTAGCATTAAAATATTTTTACTACTTTCTTTCGAGTCAAATCAACTTTTTTACTTTTACCTATACTTTACTACAGGGAGCCCTCTGGCTAACCCATGGTAAAGTATAGGGACAATTAAAGTAAAGTTACAGCAATAGTACCTTAGTTTTCAATTAATGTAAATATATGTAATTAAATTAGCATTATATTTGTAAAGGGTAATTACAACTAATGAATCCTATCCAAAGTAAAAAAAAATCTATATCATGTGTTAATACTTTTTGATATTAATATTTTATGTATGAATTTAATTACAATGAATTTAATTAAAAGTTATTGTTACTTTTTAAATAAAAAGTTTATACAATATTTTAAAATAAAAATGTGCTTTATTTTAGATCATTTTTTAACATTTGATTATGTTTATTTATATATTTAACTATTTTAAATAATTTAATTTAACATTATTCACTATTGGATTTTACTTTAAGTTCCTACCTCTACTATTTTCTATGCGAGGGTGTTGTAGAATCAGTGGTTGGCCATGTGTGGTGCTGGACTGCTACTTCTCCCTTTCAACAGTAGTGACCTTACACTCATAAATTTGGCTCCACTCCCTGTTTCAGGGCATAGACACACTTCTGAGTAATATTACACTCGGATTTTGTGAATAGCCCAAACTAGTAAAGTTACTCAAAAGTGTAGGAGAAAATCTACTGCTAGCAAACCTACACTTGTAGATTTCCCTTTGTCATAGGCTTCTATGATGAGACAATGGCCCTTATGTTGAAAAGAGTTAGCCATTAGTCATAATGCTCCATTTATTGAAGTTAGTTAATACAATTAGTTTTTATTATTTATGTATTACTCTGGCGCAGTTTCTAAAAATGTTATTTATGCAGAAGCAAACTGAAAATCAGGTATGTGCTTGGGACAAGGTAGGTGAGATCTCGTGAAACTGAAAAAGAGAGAGAGAGATCTCGTAAGAGTTGCTGGAATCTGGTCTGCCATCTTGGAACCACCGGGACTATTTAAAAAGATCCCAACCAAAATACACTTCTTGTTATTCATGTGGTTTGGATAGCAATGAAGGTTCTGGTTCCTGCATTCTGAAGGCACAGAGTACTGGTGCTATCCAAGTGTTGTGAGTTCGAGAAGAGGTGGATTCAAACGATGAGGACTTGATGGGAGTAAGATTTGCTAGCCATCTGAATTACTGTAAGAAAAACCATGGCAACATTTGAATAATGAAAGCAAACGTTTGTGAAAAGGAGAACATTAAAAAGGAATAATCTTGCTGAGGAAAATAATCATTCAGAGTGAGAATCTCATAGCAGATTACTTTGATACCTTTTTGATGCCAAAGAGTATCATTTGATACAAATATTAATTAAAAAAGACAAGGAGGAAGACTGTTTTAAAGTCCCCTGGTTCATGGATAGCAGTCCTAAAGTTTAATAATTTAATTCGAGAGTTAATTGAGAGTGGTGGTTTTCGGTATATGTGCTATTATAGACTATGCTCATTACAATTTGTTAATTGCAGGTACTTCTCATTTCAGGTCTTCTTCCTAATTCTCCCACCCGGCCACTTTCAATCTCTGGTCTTCTAACTGTAAAAGCAGTGCTTCCTAATGCTTGGCATTTTGGGGTTACCACTCCTGGGGAAATTTGGTCTCTGGCACACCATTACCCCCAATGTATCAGGGCAGTTACTGTATGCTCCAATTCTCAGGGCTATAACGGACCTAGAAGACCATTTATCAAGTGCCTGAGTCTCCAAACAGTCCCCACCATTACTAACAGCAAGTCCCAAAAAATGCAGTTGGGGTTGAACAGAGGCCTTCCCAGATGCTTGTAGTACATCAGGATGTTAAATCCAAGCGTTCTCTGTCCATGTCTAAATTCCAGCTTAGCCCTGCACTCGATCGGCTTAGGCATGACTGTACTGTGCTGCTGATCTGCACTATGATGGTGCCCTCCTTCCCTTCCAGGGTGCCTCTGCTGCTAGTGGCTAAAGGTTTGTGGTGAGGCGATCTCATGATCACAGGACAATTCAGCGGTTTTTCAACACAGCATCAGCTGAGCCCCTCCACAGACAATACAATGGAGGCAGCTGCGATGTCCCTGTGCATTTGGCTCAATAAATAGCAGTGTCCTCCTCCTGCGGTGTTGGTCTTGTGACAGTGCACCCACACAGGACAGCACAGGTCCCGGGAAGTTTCACAATCGACACAGCTATTTCATGGAATGGCCTTCTTGCTCTGTGACTGGCTCTGTCTTGATTTCAATGGATTCTTTGTCAATCACCCACCATAAGACTCCTACATCATTCTCAGGGTAGTCAGACAGTTGTTTGTAAAAATGGGACATGTTATATCACTAATGCCAGCAAACACAGATTAAGGAATTGTGAAACATTTCACGAAAAACATTGCAAGTCTCTATGGATTACCACTGTGAGGAATTGAGTTATTGGCTGTGGGGGTGTGAGCCCTTCCCGCTCAAGCAAAAGCCACAATCCCAGTCACTTAATTAACCTGTGCTTAACCCTCTGGTGGCTTGGCACAAAAACAGTCAGGCGTAACTTAGAAACAATGAGTAAAGTATTTATACAGCAAACAAACAGCAATAACGTGAAAAAACAAAACAAGAAAAATCCCACACCAATTTAGAAAACCCAAGCAAACTTTTATAAATTATTTGACACCATAATGCGAAAAATCCAATCAGTAGAACTGGAGATATGCAATTTCACAGATTTAAGGTGAGTATAGCACCTAAAAGCAGAAAGGGCCACTTCCGGTTATCTGGTCATGCAAGACCAGATGACAGTCACCAGTTCATGCCAACTGCGATGAGCGCAGGCCAAATACAGGGACCATGTTAGTCACACTGAAAAAGTTGCCTTCTAAAGACCAGTGCAAAGAGTTCCATTTGCAGTGGAAGATACGTGAGGAGCAGGGAAAGCATCGCTGATGGTGGTCGTTGTAGCACGAAGAGCAGGCCAGGCATCGTAGATGGTCATTGCAATAGTACAAAGATCCAGTCGGGTGCCACGGATGGTTGTTGCTGGAGATTTGCTATGGCGGTCACCGTGGGCTGTCAATGCTGTAGCAGGAAGAGCAGATCTCACATTGCCAGGCATTGCTGCAGTGTGAAGAGTTGAGTTAACCTGAGCTTTGCGTTGGTGGTCAGTGCCTCCAACAAAATCTTGGCACAAATGGACCCATTCATAGTCGCGAAAAGCCCCAAACTTCAGGATTTCTCCTTTTTGAATCGGAAGAATGACATCCGATGCCAGCATTGGGTCCAGCACCTGGGGCGGCAGATCGTATAGTATCAGGGAATCATTCTTGCAGAGGCCGGAAGGGCTCAGAATGAAAGAATGAGAATTTTTTATAAAGCGCTACGTTCACTCCAAGGAGCATCTTGGCACTAGCAGAAAGTAATCGAGAAAATAGCAGGGAGAAGTCGAGAGGTTAGTTATGAAGAGTTGCATTAATAACGAGTATCATATGAGGGAGAACACGATGTTGTCAGGAGCAGAAAAAATCCATGTTTTCAATAGTTTCCTGAAGAGACGTTCTGATTGAGACAATCTCAATTGGAGCGGCAAAATGTTCCAGGCTCTAGTTCCTAGAACAGCTATGGTTTTGCCTCCTTTAGTTTTCAAACGGTAGCTGGGGACTGCTAGAAAGTTACCCAAAGATGACCGCAAAAGGCGTTGTGTGGTATAGGGGCGTATTCTGGACCTGAGATATGTCGGCCCTGATGCTTTTATTGCTTTATAGGTGATTGTTAAAACTTTAAACAGGATCCTTTTGTGGATTGGTAACCAATACAGTCGTTGGAGTGCTGCCCCTGAAGGGGATCCTCTGGGTAGCCTAAGCACCAACCTGGACGCTGCATTCTGGACCACCTGTAACTTTTTAAAAACAGCCTTATTTACTCCTGCATACAGGCTGTTGCAGTAGTCCAAACGCGATAGAACCAGTGCCACAGCAACTGTCTTCCTAGCATTCATAGGGAGTAGGTCCAGGAACTTTCTCAAGATTTTTATGGTATGAAAGCACATGCCTGCCACAGAAAGTGCTTGACTGTGGAAAGATAGAGTGGGATCAAACTTAATCCCTAGGTTCCGTACTGTGTCTGCAGTGTTTGGAGGTGGAACCATATTTGCAGGCCACGATTGACTGGGCGTGAAGAGATTGGCTTTCCCGAACAGCATGATTTCAGTTTTTTGGCTGTTACATTTCAGATGATTGAGTTTCATCCAGTTCATGACTGCCGTTAGACAGTGATAGAATTTTTCTTCAGCCGCGGTGGAGTTTTTGTCAAGGGTAAGGATGATCTGTGTGTCGTCTGCGTATGTAATGGCTTCGACATCAAAGGAATCTATCAGGACAAGCAGTGGGGTCACATAGAGATTAAATAACGTTGGGCTTAAGGAAGAGCCCTGTGGCACCCCCGATAATAGCTGTTTTTCTGCAGACTTATTGCAGCCGAGGGTAACTATGTTACGTCTGTTTTCTAAAAAAGAAGAAAACCAGGCTAGCACCTTATTAGTAACGCCACTGCGCAAGTCTATCTCGCAGAATATCGTGGGAGACCGTGTCAAACGCGGCCGATAAATCAAACAGAATCAGTACTGCATCCTTGCCCTGGTCTAACGCCAGCTTTAGCGTTTCCGTTGTGTGAAGCAGCACTGATTCCGTTGAATGGCCAGGTCTGAACCCAGATTGTTTAGGATGTTTTCCTTCTGCAGAAAATCATTTAGTTGCTTATTGGCCAGACAGTTCCAGTTACAGGTCCGGGCAGCAGGTCAACTGATCAGATGCATGGAGGCCTTGGAGCTTGTTATGTCCCTGTTGTGCAGAACAGTCAGTCAGTCATCTGACCCTTAGAGTAACTCAGCCTGGGATGAAGGGAGCATGTCCGGTCTTCCTTCTCAGCAAGCGGGGCAGGCCTTGAGCAGCAGGGCATCATTCTGTATTATCTAGAATCAGTGCAATCAGTTGTTAGGTTTACCCTTATCTGCCACTAGGTTTCTCATGCATTCTTTCAGTACATGGGTATTTTTTCTTTCAATTTTTTTCCTCCATTCTAGGCCATTTCTCTGGAGGCACTTGCTACTTTCATCTGAATACCTTGAGTGTTGAACAGCAGTTAGGCTCTAGGAAGGAGTTTTCATTTCCTATGACAAGCACAAGAGAAAGAGGTGCAACGTCTTTGACCAGTTCTCAATAGGCTGCCAGCTTTAACACATTCCACCACGACTCCCTCCTACTAAAGCTAGAGAAACTTGGCATCAAAAGTGACTTTCTTCTTTGGATCTCCCCCTACGTTTGAATTATTTTATTGCACCCATTTTCATCTCACACCTTCAGTAAATTATTATGTTGTACTACAAAACTCAATAATCTCACTGCTGCTCTTTAACACCTATCTCATCCCACTACCTAACATCCTTAAGTCCTTCAACCTATTCAGCTACAACCACACCAATAACACTCCAGTTATCTTAAAGCTGGAAATCTCTAATCACCTCAGGATAATGCAACCAAGACTGAGCTGTTGACTAATCGATGTTGAGTAAACAATTTACACTTAATTTAGACATTACTTGATCAATACGAAGCTGTGGTAGATGGGAGAACTACCAGCCTCCAACACGGTGAACCCAAAAACTCAGCACACCATCTGTAACATCAAAAGAAGTAAAAATCTGGGATCAGTTCTGGACTCCTTCGAGTGAACCAAGTTACTATAAGAACATCTTTATTCGCCATGGAAAAAACTTTTGCATATTACCTCAGTCTGGTCATCAGAATCTCTAGACTGTCATGACTCTTGTTATCTTTTTATTTAAATTAGCAGTCAAGTTTATTTCGGATAAATGTGCATAAAATATTATATACAAATATCAAATAGAAGCAGAATAAAATAATGTATTAAAATGAACACATGCAGCAGCAAATTCAAGTGTATATAATTTACAACGAGTGTAAAAAGATGATACAAATAAATATAATCCAATTAAAATACTAATCACCATACAACTGATAAGTATTGTGACCTAATTCTGAAGGCAAATAGATAATTTTGGATACCCATGTTTTTTATGAGGGAAACAAGTTGCGTAAACCTACGTCTACGTTACATAGGGCAAAACAGTAAATCAGTTTCTTCCACCGAAGGACAAAATAAGCAGAAATTAGTTTGCATGTATCTGGTGGACATTTAGAAGTAAAAGCAGCAAATAATAAAATACCAAGCCTACATTTTATATAAAGACTCTTAGCCATCACAGATTCGATTTTGTGTACATACATTTCAAGCAAGCGATTATATTTCACAGTCATAAAAGCCTCCTTTAAACTATCTAATGGAGAAAAACAAACGAACAATAGTGCTGTTTCATTGAGGATGTTATTAAGCAATTTATTTGCTCTGGTCGAGTCCATAGGTGGGATATGACCAGACCCCCGAGCATAGGGGCCTATTACGATGGCGGTCGGAAAACCTCCCCGACCGCCATGGTAACGGGAAAGGACCGCCCGCAAGGCCCGCGACATAACCGCCGGTCGCATTAGGATGAACCTTGCTCGAAATCCAACCGCGGCGGTCGGATCGCGGGCCTTAACATTGCGGCGGTTGCTGCTGCCCGCAGCACCGCAGCGATGTCCACATGAGCATGTCCTGCATTTCCGTGCACTGGGTGGCAGGCACTGCACAGTGCCTACCACCTGGTACAGGGACATGTAGGGGGGGACCCACACCCCCCCAAAATATTGGGGGCCTGCAACGGGCCCCCAGAATACAATCACCGCATGCCTTTCCATGGCGGTCTGACCGCTGAGGAAAGGCTGGCTACCGCCGGCATCATAATCATGCCGGCAGAGCCTGCCCTGCACTGCCACCATTATCCTGGTCCTTCTCCGTCTGCAGGGCAGGAGTGCGGATGGCAACCGGCGGAAATGCGGCGGTCGGAATTTCCCACCGCCGCGGTCACCACCGCCATCCTAATCTGACCGGTGGATTTCTGGCTTGCGATCGCGGGCGGATGTCCACCGCCGGGACGGCGGGCACCACCGCCGGCCCGGCAGTGGACATCCGACCGCCATCGTAATAGACCCCATAGTACAGATATAGACACCCCGAGAGAGTTTATGGTCACCCGGGATGTTCATAGTTTCATGTAGAGCTTAATGACGGACTATGCACTAATAGATCCAATAAAAGATCAGTTTCAGTTTATCCACTTGTTCAGTAACTCCATTGTGTAGGTCCAAAATTAAGGGGCTAGTTGGGGTGCTAATATTCCCCTCCCCGGTCCACCGCAGCACTGTGCTGTTTGAGTGGAGGGAGGGGCTGTTAGTTTCACCGCTTCCGGTTTCCTCGGCCTCAGGAAGGGCGGCGGTCTAGTTGTTCCTCCCACCATGCCTTTCCGGTAGAAAATCCAATTATGACGCCGACGCGCAGCGGGCACGCCGAAGGCGCACCAAAGCCAAGCCCGTCTGCGCCCGTCCGCGCCTTGCCCGTGCCTAGTGCCAGTCCCCCTGGCGGGTTCTTGATTCAATCCCAGGGGGCCTATAAATACTCCAAAGACTTACTCCTAGAACTTAACTCAGGCAGGACCTGCAATGGCCTTGCCTTATCTCCTGAGGACTGTGATAAGCCAGTGAATTGTCATGAATGTAACATGAGCCTTCTCAACCTGAAAGTGAACACTCTCCCTACACCTGACGGAAAGTTTGCTACTGATACCAATCAGGTTCGGTGCACCCTTATAAATGCACGTTCTTTGATAAAGCACGCTCTGGAGTTCGCAGAGTTTCTAGAAGCTCAGTGCCTAGACATAGCTTTTATTACAGAATCCTGGGCTGACTCAGGGGCCGGACCAGACCTGGCCGTAGCAGTCCCTTCAGGTTTCCTTAGTCACAGACTAGACAGGATAGGAAAAAAAGGGGGAGGTATTATTATAATATACCGCCAGTCCTTTACAGGCACCTTCACTGAACTTGCTAGCCTAAAAGATGTAGAGGCAATAGCCTTTAAATTTCAGCTGTCAAAACATTATTCCTTTAATGGAATATTTTTGTACCGGCCCCCAGGGACCTGTTCTGGTTTCTTTTCCACTTTTTCTCAGTTCTTAGATTAAAAAAATTGATTCATCAGCGTTTACAATTCTAGGGGATTTTAATATGCACTTAGAAAATTCTGTGAACACGGACGCGGCATGTCTCATTTACATGCTGCTTAGTCTCGGGTTAGAACAATGGGTAAATGAACCAACGCAACAGGCAGGCCACATACTTGATGGGATCTTTTCTGACTGCCCGAATCTATCCACATCAACAGTCCTACCACTGCGATGGTCTGATCATCGAGCAGTTATGTTTAATATTAATGTAACCCATTGTAAGACACCTCAGAATAAAATGTTTCCAGTAAGGCTCTCACGTAATTGGCATCTGATAAAGGAGATAGAACTAGATGCTATCTTATCAGAAACACAGCCTTGCATAAACAGAGATCCCGACAAAGCAGCTAACCTGTATCAGAGCTGGCTGGAGAACGCTGCAGAAAAAATTGCCCCGATCAAACCCCTTAGGAGAAACCGGGACATCCCTTCTGAACCTTGGTTCACAGAAAGCCTAAGACTGATTAAACAAGCATGTCGCAGGCAGGAAAGGAAATGGAGGCGTCATTATGAGGACTCAGAAAAAAACAGTTATAAGCTTATTTTAGCCTCATATACAAATTTTATTTTTAAAGAAAATCCAAATACTTCACTCAGAAGATAGAAGCAGCCAAAAACTCTACAAAATAATTTTTTGCAACTGTTAACTAACTATCTAAACCTCACGAAAAGGGGTTTCAGGGAATGGATCAAATTTTTGTAATTCACTGGCCTCCTTTTTTCAAGATAAGGTCAAGTCGGTTTTCAATCTTTTCTCCTCTAATCCTTTGGATGATCATAATGTCCCAAATTAAGACTATTGAATGTCACAGTGACTCCCAAACTATCAATAATGAATGCAAGTCTCATTTAACCTCTTTTGCTGAACTTTCCCAGGACCAAGTTAAAACTATCCTCCTGCAAACCAAATCAGCCTCTCCACAGGATCCATGCCCTCCAAACACCATTCATTTAGTAGCTGACACTATTCCAGACCACCTAACAGATATTTTTAATCTTATGGTTAGGTCAGGAAAATTCCCTAGTGTCTGGAAGATAGCCCATATTCTCCCTTTAATCAAAAAAGCTAACCTAAATCCTTTAGATCCTGGGAATTACCGTCCCATTTCCAGATTGCCCCTTCCGGCGAAAATAATTGAAAAAGCTCTTAACTCACAGTTGACAGCTTTCATCGAGGACCAGAGCCACTTAGACCCTTGCCAATTCGGATTTAGGAAACATCACAGCACTGAATTGGCTTTGATAAGTGCCTCGGAACAGATTAGATGGACACTGGATGTAGGGGGCAGTGCAGTGCTGGTCCTACTAGATCTCTCAGCGACATTTGACACCGTAACCCACCAAATCCTGCTGAATAGACTGGAGGATATTGGGGTAAAAGACAAAGCCCTTGCTTTAGTCAAATCATTTCTGTCAGACAGAATCCAGCTTGTTGCAGCTGATAATTTTATATCCCCATCCTTCTCTCTCCCTTGCGGCGTCCCCCAGGGTTCATCTCTTAGTACGACCCTTTTTAACATCTACGTGGCCCCTTTGGCCAACCTAGTTAGATCATTTGGGTTCTCGACAGTCACCTATGCAGATGACACACAATTAGTGATCTCCGTATCATCTAACATCTCTGAGACAGCAAAGCGCTTTCTCAACTGTATGCAAGAGATTGGAAAATGGATGAGCCTAAACTGCTTAAAGCTGAATTCAGGCAAGACCGAGGTAATGCTCTTTGGGAAGGATACTTCCTTCTGGTCCCAAGACTGGTGGCCACCTGAACTTGGGCAACTTCTGCCGCCAGTCACGAAGGTAAAAAATCTTGGAGTTATCTTTGATAACCAGTTAACCTTCGAAGGGCATGTGAATACAATCATGTCTGCCTCCTTCTTTACAATGAAACTCTTACGGAATACCTTTCCTTTCATTCCGAAGGACCTGCAAAAAACAGTAATTTCTGCTTTGATACTTTCAAAGATTGACTATGCAAATGCTCTTTTTGTAAGTGTAAGAAAAAAAAGTCTAAATAAGCTGCAGGTCCTACAGAACTCAGCCGCTCGCCTGTTAGTAGGCATAACCAAAAGAGAATCAGTCTCAGCTGCCCTTCCGCTTCTCCATTGGGTACCTCTTGAGAAGCGTATACAGTTTAAGGCCCTGTGTATTGGTTTCAGGGCTCTTCATGGGGAAGGCCCATAAGTTTTTAAGCTTTGGTTCCAATGGTACTTTCCGCAACGATCCCTTCGCTAAGAAACTGCTTGCAATATCATTGTTCCCAGAGTAAAAAAAGTAAAATGGGACGGGAGAAGTTTTATTGGCAGCGCCTCCCGTCTCTGGAACAGCCTCCCTTTATTCCTGAAAAAGGAATCATACCTTCTCTGCTTTAGAAAAAAACGAAAAACCTGGCTTTTCAATCTCTAAAAGTCTCTAACCCTCGGCCAGCCTCAAAACCTGGTATTGCCCAGTTTGCAAGCTTGCGCGCCTAGACACCTCAGGGTAGTAGAGCACGTTTATTATAAATTTCTATTTCATTTCATTTCAAGAGGTAATCATAATAACGTTTTGATACACTGAGCATCAATGGATTTCAATGTATCCAACTTTTGATTCCTCCAAAATTCAAGCCATACAGAGCCTTGTAAACTTCATATACTGCAAAAGTACTTTGTGAGCTCAGTTTCGCAGTTGCTCATGGCCTGGTACAACAATTCTGTTTCTACTTGTTTTGCCCAATAATAGTGTTATGCAACAATTACAGTCAAAGTCATTGACCTTTTCTAGCCTCTCTAATTGTAAAGGTATGGAATGCTTAAACATTTAGGAGGATTAAAAGCCAGGAACTGTGTTTTGATGGGTTGATATACAGCCCAGGTTCCTAACAAAACTCAGAGAACTTAGATGATACGTTCTGTAACTTCGTTGAAGGTTTAGATATTAAGAAAGGGTTGTTATCAAAAAGCAAAATTCATACCTTTGAACCTGACAAACTGAAGACATCATTCAAACAGATTTTAGAGGCATTAACTTCTCCATTTATATATCAAATAAATAATGATGAATTCACATCTTTGGCGAATGCCCCAGTTAACAAGATCGGTTTTGTGAATTCGCCATTAGGACCCGTCTTACTCTGGCATAGTTATCAGAATATAACCCACTTATCAGCTACAATAAGGGGGCTTGTTATGTTTGTCTGGACTACACAAGTGTAATCTACCTAAAGTTAGTGCACTTAATACTAAATTGACTGCACAGAATCCACAGTATAGCAGCAAGATAACTACACCTTTATACAAGTGGCAAACCCCTCCCAAGAGGCAAGTCCTCCCCCTCCCTCAACTTTAACTGCGTCCATCTTACCCTTTAAATCACACCACTGACAACATGCTTTGGTGCCTTAAAAGGTCGCAGTTTATTTAAACATAACATGGTTGTACATTTCGCAATTTTCCTGGTCATTCATAAACATCCATGTTATCACAATTTCATTGTCTTTGCAATTATCTCAGTACATTACTTGTCATTATGCACTCTCAGACAATCTAATTTCTGGGGAGGTGACCCAAATGTCCGGGCCTCTGTTTCAGCGGTTCTAGGCTTCAACTTGCTACCGAACTTGGTGGGTGTCCATCAGGACCTGCCCGGGCTGCAAGTGCCGTCCCGCTTGTCCTGGACCCCTTCTTGCCCCTCCCTGCTCATCCGGGGCCCTGCCATGTGGCATCCCAAGGGCCCTGTGTGAGCATTTCATCTATTCTGCCTGAGGCTGAGTCCTGACATCTCGCTCCCTCAGTACCCCTGCAATGAGGCATCCCAAGGGCCATGCGGGAGCATCACATCTACTCCATCTGTGGCTGTGTGCCGTCCTTAGCTCCCTCAGTGCCCCTGCCGTGAGGCGTCCCAAGGACACTGTGTGAGCCTTCCATCTACCTCTAGTAATTTAGCTCTTTTGTCTATCTTTCTTGGGTTTCTTCCGCCATGCTACCTACGGTTTCACGATCTGAGGGAGCTCCCCCTGTTCTGCTTTCCCCTTTTCTCTTTCTATGTGAAACCCATCTGCTCTAGCACCCCCATGATAATTAGCAGAAACATATCCATCCCCACCCCCGTCAGGTGCACCCCGTCCTCCAAGTGATAATCCGGGGACGTTAAGTTTATGAAACCGTGCCTCACAAAACCCCAGCCATTGGTCCTACATATTTTTGCCATGGTGATATTCAGTTTACGTCTGGACTTTTCCACCGCCCCCAGATCCAAGGCCCCTCTCCATGCTCTCCGCACTGTTATTTCTGAAAAAATCACTTCGGCTGGGCGCACCAGTCTTGCCATGGCTGGGAGGCCTTCCTGCAATCTTTCTAGGAGGCACCTCCTTCCTATTGCTGCCAGGTCGTTACCTCCCAGGTGGACCACCACCGCATCTGGTCTGCCACCTTGCCCCATAACTTCCTGCACCGCGGGGAGCAGTTGGTCCCATTTCATTCCCGATCGACCCAGCCAAACTATTTCAGTATCCCGCAGCCAGATTCCGCCGAATTCGCCTCTGGCCGCCGCCCATCGTTGCGCTTGCGTTATGTAGGAGTGACCTACGATCCATACCTTCTTGCGCTGCTCGGTTGGACCTAGACGGTGGGGGGGGGAGAAACTGGACTCAGTATATCATGGGGCGTATGTAACGTTTAAACGTGCCGGATGCCCACAGCCCTATCCCTTTGATTTGTTCGGTGCCAAAGCCTAACCCCGCGGCTGTGGTGGCTGCCCCAATCCTGAATGAGTGGGACCCGAACACCCTGGCCGGGAGCCCAACCGCCTCTAGTGCCTTCCTCATTACTGCTATGAATTGGAACCAGCTCAGGAACGACCTGTCCCCATGTCTGAACAGTGGCCCGTGTTTGTGTTCCCCGGGTCGCATGTACCTCTGAACTAAGCACACTGGGCAGCATGATTTGTCCTTAATGCAATTTATTCTGGTCCACCTCACTTTGCCTGCCTGGTATGTTTTTGACCACCGCAGCAGGATATTAATGTGCCCTTCCCTTAGCTCTACATCGGTCCTGTGTATGCAAGCTATCCCTGGGTCACCTACAGCTGGGGCCACCAATTCAGTGACCCTGTATGCCCCAAAGAATGCCAGCGCGAACGCTGCCCAAAAGAGTGTGGCTTCCAGCTCCAAGGTGCATATTTCCCCCAGGGCCCCTATCATTCACTGTAGTATCCCAAAGTGAATGGGCCACCTAGTATCCTTCTTTGATTGTTGCAATCTTCCCCATCCTCTTAATGCCATTCTACATTGGAAACCCCTCGTCGGGTCCACCCCATTGCCATTTTTGTGTAGTATGCTGCGGCATTCAGGTGGGCTTGGGCCCAGTATTTTGTTTTTCCCGACAAGAAGGCCCATTCTGTGAAGTCTAAGACCTACTTTTGCCCTGCCAGCCGCCCGCTAACCTTGTTATGTCAGCAAACGTTGCCCAGCACTTACGGTAACAGAGCTCCATTTTTGGGGCCAGTGCGTTTTCCAGCATCGTCTTTAACCCAGGTCCACCCATGACCATGCCTCTTCCGGCTCCAGGGTCATCACTCGGTCCGTGCCCGCAGTGAGCTCTCAGAATTTGGCCCACTGAAAATGAGAAATGGCATCAGCAATTGAGTTGTCTACCCCTGGGATGTGTCGTGCCCTAAGCGGGATGTTCGCATTTAGCTGGCAGTGGACTAGTTTTCACAGCAGATTGATCACCGCCAGACATTTAGCTGTCCCTGTGTTGATTGCCTGCACTACCACATGGTTGTCAGACCATAGCATTATCTGTCTGTTTTCCAGCTGTTGGGACCAAATGTGGAATGCCATTACAATGGGGAACAACTCCAGTAAGGAGATGTTGGCGGTAACCCCCGCCTTTTGCCAGCTCGCCAGCCAGGCCCCTTCCATCCATGCTTTCTCTAGGATGGCCCCGAAGCCGAAGCCCCCGGCCGAGTCCGTGTAAAGCTCAAGTTGGTTCGCCTGTACCCTAGGCTTACGCCACATGAGGGTGCCATTGAAATTGGTCAGGAAGTTTTCCCATTGGCCCAAGATCTCCTTTACCCCTTGCGTCAGGCGGACCCTGTGGTGCTTCTGTGTCATGCCCCTAGTCATCCAGGCCAAGCGTCTAGCAAAGGCATGACCCGCAGGGATTACCTTTGTGGCGAAATTCAATTTCCCCAGCAGCTGCTGCACTTCGCCTAGCGTTGCCTTCTTCTGTTGCCTCAATCTACCAATAATCTCCTTCAGCTCTGCCACCTTTTCGGGCAGCAGTTTGCATGTCCCGGCCACAGAGTCCAGCTCTATTCCGAGGAAGGACAGTTTCGGGGTCGGGTCCTCTGTCTTGTCCTGAGCTAGGGGGACTCCCAATTCCCGAGTCAGGTCTTTGAAACTGTGAAGGAGGTTAGCGCATTCCCCTATGCCTGCCCTGCTGATATAAAGGAAGTCGTCTAAATAGTGGACCCGTCCTCCCACCGGGGCGCGTGTTCCTAGTTCCCACTCCAGGAATCCGCTAAAGGCCTCGAAGTATGCACAGGATATTGAGCAACCCATTGGCAAAACATTTGTCATAGTATTATTGTCAGTCTAGCTGAAAGCCTAGCAAATGGAAGCTATCTGGGTGTACTGGAAAGAGGCGGAAGGCTGATTCTATGTCTGTTTTTGCCAACAGCCCCCCCCGCCTGCCTTATCAGGTCCACCGCATCATCCACCGATGTGTACGCTACTGTGCAACTCCCCTGCTCCAGCCAGTCATTGATGGAGTCCCCGTGGGATGTGACAGATGATGTATTAACCTGAATTTGCCTGCCTCCTTCTTTGGCACCACACCCAGAGGAGATACCACCAAGTCCTCCAGTGGGGAAAAAGTGAAAGGGCCAGCTACCCACCCCAGCTGAACTTCCTTTTCCAACTTCTGCCATGCCACCCCTGGGTTGTCTCTTATTGATTTCAGGTTCCGGCTTTCCCGGGCGCCCTTAGGTCCTTTGTAAGGGATTGGAAAACCTTGTGTGAAACCTTCCGCTAACCTTTGCCTGTCTGCTGCCTTGGGATAATGACCTAATAAATATAATAGCCTGCTTGTTTTTATGGGGGTTGGTAGTGGCTGCCCCCCGCCCTCACCCCTTTTGCCTCTGTCTGGGGGTGCCTGCTCCTCACTTCTTTGTGTCTGCCTTCTCCTTGTTGGCCCCTGTCCCTTGGGCCTGCTTGCAGCGTATGGCGGGGTGGCTTCCCCCACAGGACCCGCATGCGTGCTTAAACCTGCAGGCGGCCCCCCACTTACAATCGTCCTTGTCGAACTTCCAGCATGACTTTCCAGATTTGTTACTGCCCTGGTTCTTTCCTTTGAACCCCTGTCCCTCCCCTTCATATTTACTTTTACTCCCATATGGATGAAAATTGTGTTCTCTTGAGCTGACCCCTTCTCTGGCAGTCACCATGTGTGTCGTGAACCCTTCCATGTCCTGACAGTCCCACTCAATCACTGGCCATGTCTGCATATTTTCCCTGAAGCCCTCATCGTATCTCAACCATGCATCCCCCTGATACTTTTGTTGTGCATCGTGCACCTTCTGCTCATATAAAATAAGTGCTGCGGCACTCTGGGGGAACCTTTCGATGCAAACGCAAGCCAGGGTCCTGAACGCTCCCAGCTAATTCTCCAGTGACCTCTCTACCCTGGGCTTGCGTCTTTCCCTCCTGTCATTGTCTTTTTTGTCTTGCGCCTTTCTTTTACTGTCAGAGGGATGAGATTGGCCAACCGCAGGAGTTTCGTGGTGGTAGGGGGGTCTCCCGGGGAGGGGCGCAGGTACTCGCTGGCTGGCTTCCTCTTCGGGTCCGCGCCCTCTCCTGCTCCGTTTTTCCCTGTATTAGTAACCCCGGGGGCTGCCACCCCCTCCTGTGTGGTCTCCTCGGGTCTTGCTTTCTCACTCTGCTTTGCCTATTGGGGGTTTCCTTTTCCCTTACCTGTTGACCCCTTCGTGTCCCCCCCGCACCCTGGTCTTTGTTCTGACTCCTGGCTTCCCCCATTCCTCTCTGTATTCCATGGGGGACCCCCCAAAGGGGGATCCTGCCCCAGGCCATTGCCACCAGGGCATCCATGCTGCTGGGTGAACCGGTCCTTGTTCCAATGGCTCCCTTTGGAAACCCCGTTGGTCCCTTCCTTGCCCTGCCTGCCAGGGAGGATGTATGGGCCAGGGCCCCTGCATCGCTAGATTGCTTACTCCTAGCTGCGTTCCCAAGTGTTCAATTTGCCCTGATCCCCCTCTGCTGGACCAGCACGCTACACCCTCCTGCGCCCTCCCCTGTCGCTCTGTGTGTGTTGCTTACCATTATCGTCGTCGGCTGCGTTGGTCCGCTCTTTGCATGATTCCTGGGGGGCCGTCGTGCTGGCTACAGACCCCTCATTATCACTGCTCTCCTCGGTATCCGAGCTGGATACCATCTCTGGGGTTGCCGCCCTCATAATCCTGGCTTGCGTGCTTTTTCCCCCGCCGCGCTCTGCTTTTTTAGCAACAGGTGTCTTTGCACCTGCTTTGGTGATCTTCGCGGGGGCCGCCGTTCTGGCTCATGCCCCCTGTTTCCCGGTTTCTTGGGGGGGTGCCGGAAGGGATGCCCGCCGTTGCCTCTTCCCCTTCCCTTGGGCTCCCTCACTGATGTGCTGGTCCATCCAGGTTTTCCCTTTTAGGGCTACCAGCGCCCTGGCTTTATACAACATCGCCTGTAGATCTTCATATAAATCCGGCCCTGTGTCTCCTCTTTGCCTTTTTTGGCCCTTTTGAGGAGCCTTTGGATGCCATTGTGCCTCTCTGAAGCGTGCTGGGAGCTGTGTCTCCCTTCCAGCTGCTCCACACCTGTTGGCCATCCTGCTGGACCCTTTATTCCTTTGCCTTACTTGTGGGCTGGGGAAAAGGTGCAGTAATCCTTGCATTTTCTTTGTATCCTGGGTCCTTTAAAATGTTGAAAACACCCCAATCTGGAAGGGGGAGGAGATTCTCCCACTGGAATGCCAATAATCAATAGCTCCTACAGGCTCAAATACCCAAGGAGCACGCCGCTGACCCTAAAATATCCTGGCAGCAACAACCGGGTTCTTAACCTCCTCTTATGAGGGGTAGGGAATTGGTGCACATGCCCCTTAATGCTCCTGCTGGGCCGGGATAGCAGTCTGTGGCCTCCCTGGCAGAAACATGCACCAGACAGTCAAGGAAGCACCTACTCGACCGCTCGCCTTCACCCTTGCAACGGGTTAAAGGCGCAGTCTTCTCTTTCTCCCTGTGATTCCGTAAAGTTCAGCCTCAGGGCTCCTGCCCCTTTAAGGCTGCTCTCCAATGGCCCCGCCTAGCACAGCCCCTGTTAACTTCCGGGTGCAGCCTCCGGCCTCTGCATTTGGTTAATTAGGCCTGGCTGCACCGGGGGAACGGTGTCCCTGTGGGGGGGTTGAATCGAGTTGGAACCGGCCTCAGGACTCACTGTATCCAGCCGCTTCCGCACCGTGCCTTCTTCCTTCGCCTTGGTGGGGGTGAAACGCGCTGGTTACCGGCCTCAGCCTCATGCCGGTTCCAGCCACTTCTGCGCTGCTCCTTCTGTCACCCGCTGGCCGAGGCGCCGGTTCACCTCCCAGCTGAGTCCTCCTAGCGATCACTGCAGAGGGAAGGGGGAAAGGCCGGTCTTCTTCCTCCTGGCGACTGGCGATCCTGGATGCAAACCGGCTCGCACTCGATCCTCTGGATTCGGTGTCTCCAGCAGCCCACAGAGGTCCAGGGATCCACCGTCCGATGTCCACGCTGCTGTTTCCGCACGTCAATGTCAGGAGTATCTTCTACCTTCCACGAGGGGCGAGTATGTAAGTACTGGGCCCTGTGCCCCTTTTTATCCCCCCTCGCCGCTTACCAGCTCACCCCCGGATTGGGGGGCTGTAGCTTGCCCTGGGGCAACCAATCCTGGTCGCCCCTTTTCGCGGGCTTTGCGAATGTGAGGGGGAGGGCTTCCCGCCTCCGGGCGGCGTTTGTCCCGGGCCCCCATCGGGTCCGGCTTCGCTTTCCCCGGCCCGGGCTCTGAATCTCTCATTCCCTTCCAGCAATTTACTGGCAGTGCATGACAAGATGCTCCACCTTTAAGGCATTCTCATTGCTCAAAGACCCATCTATGGGAAAGGCCCAACCTTCATCCTCCTAATGCTACTAAGAAACTCAGAATATAACCCTTCAACTTAGACTAGCATTCAATAGGACCATGCCCCTCAGCATGAAAAAAACACAATTTTGTTATTGATTTATTCATTTTGTGTTTTTTTTAAGTGTTATTAACAACCCAATTGTGGGCCTCAGTGTGCTTTTGAGTGGGGACAAATTGAGGGAACAGGAAAGCAATGCCATAAAAAAAAAATCAGGTCCTTGAAGTTGCGAGAAAATTCCTTGGCAGAGTTGGAACACTTAGCAATGTGTGACTGGCAGAATTCTTTCTTCCATGTGTTAGACCTGTCAGGCTTAGCATGGTTTTCCCCCAAACTTTTTGCTTGCTTACATCCTCTTTTTGCCTATACTTTGTGTTCGTCTTAGGACTCTGAGCCCTTTACCACCGCTGACTAGTGCTAAAGCCCATGTGCTTCTCCCCTAAAACGTGAATTGGTTGATGTATCCACAATTGGCACATTTAATTTACATGTGAGTACAGTGCACTACCTGTACCCAGGGCCTGTAAATTTGATGCTGCTAGTGTGCCTGCAGCACTGATTGTACCACCACCACAAGTAGCCCTTTAAACATGTCTCAGGTCTGCCACTACAGAGCCTGTGTGCGCAGTTTACTAACATGTCGACTTGGCATTTAAAACCATTTGCCAAGCCTTAAACTTCCCTTTTATTGCACATACGTCTCCCCTTAGGTAGGCCCAAATAGCCAATATGGTGGGGTGCTGTGTAAGAAATAGGTAGGACATGTACGTTTTATGTTTTGCATATCCTGGTAATGAGAAACGCCTACATTCGTTTTCTAATACTGTGAAGCATACTCCTCTCATAGTTTACATTGGGAATTCCTTATTACACTGTAATTCCTGATTGAGAAGGATTGGCTCTGTCTTGTTTCATATCATTGGGATGATAATGATAAATCATCTTTACTGGTAAAATCGGCTTTAACATTACTATTCTAGAAATACCACTTTTAGAAAGTTGGAATTTCTCTGCTCTTAAAGCACTGTGTGCTAGCGGCCTGTCTTCAATACATGTCTAGATGGATGACAGCTTGACTTTGTGCATTCCCTCTAGACAGCCACAAACAAAGGAAGGTTAGGTGTGTCTCAGTGCCTATCTGCATCTTGATGGCTCATCCTGGGCAGGAGCTGATACATACACCCGAATAGGCAGTGTCCTTCTCCAACACAAAGGGTTGATTACCCCCCTGTAGTGAGTGTGGAGCCAGGGCTAGGAAGAAAGGACCTCTGTGCACTTCAAAGACCATTCTTTGAAGTCACCCCCACTTCAAAGGCACAACTGAGTATAAATAATAAATACCGGGTCTCTGACCTCACCAAATCAGACACTTCTGGACCTGTAAAGAAACTTTGTCAGGAAGAATAACTGCTATGCTGCTACAAGGACTGTCACTCTGCTGGACTGCTGCTCTGGAAGAAATACTTTTCTGCTGTGCTGCCCTGCTGCCTGCTACCCTCCACCCCTGCTGAGGAAGAACTGGACTCTGCTTGAACCCAGAGTGATTTCCAAGGGCTTGTTTGCTTGTCTCCTGTTTTTAAGACTCAGGGTATATCAAAGTCTCACCACCTACTCCTGTGCTTGGTCCATTGGAAGTGGGCCCAAATGCTTGCTCCAGTCAAATGGACGCATCTCCTGTCTGCAGGAATCAGAACTGATACATAGTTGATTTGCAGGAGCAAAATCAGCACATCGCACTCGGAGCCAGCTTATTCATAAAAGAACCGCCGCATCGCCGCCGCTGCAATGAAGGAAGATCGACGCATCCCCTCAACTGAGTGGAGAAGCCTTGTGCATCATCTATGGAACCAATGCCTCTTTGATCTGTGCATTGTCTTTGGAGCCGGCTCATCACCACCACCGTGTGAAGGAAAACGATGCATCACCTGGACTGCGGGATTGACACAGATGTATCGCACGGCTGCACGCCGCATCTCACTCTTGCGACCATGATCAAGGTGATTTGTTTAGCTGACCTTGCGTGGCTCCTGTATCCGGCCCATGCTTCATCACGGTCAGCCTGAACTCTTGACTTTGCCCCGGTCTAGCACGACCGGATAACCTCCATAGGTGCTTATTTCTTCTAAGTGCCTTTTTTACATTTAATCTATAAAAATTTATATCTCCACTTCTACTTACTGGATTTTTGTTGTTTTGGTCTTGTTTTATTTATACAATCATAATCTTTCTAAACTGGTGTGGAGTCTGTTTGCGGTGTTTTTTCTGTGATACTGTTTGAAGTGCTGCATAAGTACTTTACACATTACTTCTTAAGTTAAGCCTGTCTGCTCTGTGCCAAGTTGCCAGAGGGTAAGCACAATTTAATCTAAAGTGTGAACTGGCTTAACTTGACTAGAATTGTGGTTCCTGCTTGGACAGGTTGCTTACCTCTGCCAACCAGAAACCCTATTTCTAATACCTTGCTTATGCCGATTTGTGGTCTCTGCCGTGAGGGCTCCATGGTAAGTGAATGGAATGATGCTTGATTTTGATCCAACATCTATTCTAGCACTCTACCTTGCTGTTTCAATTGGTGCATGTTGTTACAATTTGTTAGCCTTTGAGACATCTTTTGCTGAACGTAGAGAGAAAAAGAGAGTAAAGAGCATTGGTGATCTATGCGAGCAAATAATCGCTAATATTGTCAGGATTCTCAAGAGAAAAGTCTGGGAGCTAATCGAGAGAGGAGGAAAGAAATGCCATGCAGATGCAAGAACTGGTAGTATGACCCAATCAGCCCTTCAGCTATGATGAACAATGTAAAACAATAGGCCGACTAATAAGTTCTAAGATGACAAAGCTATGGGCTAACAGGAGAAGAGAACCTGGTTTGACCGTACTCTCAGGATCAGAGGGAATGAGTTCCAAAGGTTGCTTCCCTGATGTTGTAGGCTCCTTCCTCTCCATTTAGTTTTTATTATCCTGGGAATCACCAAGTGGGCTGTTATCGACCATAGCATCCGTTGCGGGCAATATCTAAGGGAGATGGTATGATGGTGCAAAGAGTTGTGAATAATACACAACGCTTTAAACCTAATCGTGTCCGCCACTGGTAACCAATGCAGGTCTCGTTCATGTTTAGTGACTGGGAAGAATTTTGGCGCTTTCAACAGGAGCCACACAGCTGCATTTTGTAAAGATTGTAATTTTGTATGGCAACTTTCGTACTGCCTAAAAACAAGGCGTTATAATAATTTATCCTAGAGAGGATGATCGCAACTACAATGGTTTTTTTTAAGATCGTGTGGGATAAAAGGGAACACTTTTTTCAATAGTCTAATAATAAAATAGCATGCGGTGGTGGTATGATTGATTTGCTCAGTGAAACTGAGTTGGTCATCAAAAATCACCCCAAGATTTTTGACCTTTGGGACAAGGGTGGGTAATGGGCCAAAATCAGTTGCCCACCAGATAGAATTCCAAATCTTGGCGTTTTTTCCAAAAAGGATCACCTCCGTTTTTTCAGTGTTCAGCTTTAGAATTTTTTTTCGCATCCAGGTTGATATTTGGATTAGGCAGTTTCTATGCTTTGAGGCCATCGGACCCTCTTCTTCCGGAATGGCCACAATAATTTGTGTGTAGTTGGTGTAAGAGACCGCCGACAGACCACAGGCCTGAATATGGTTTAGCAGAGGTGCTTTGTAGATGTTAAGCATCGTTGGGGATAAAGATGATCCCTGAGGAACCGCGCACAGCAGGGAGCAAGGTTCAGATTTGAATCCATTTACTTCCACTCTCTGAACCGTATCTGTTAGGAATGAGGTGAGGAGGGTCAGAGCTATGCCATCAATCCCAATACTGCCTAGCCGCCCGATAAGGACCTCATGGTTGACTGTATCTAAAGCGGCTGAGAGGTCGAGAAGGATTAGTGCCGCTCTTCCCCCGTCATTGACGACACTACGGAGGCCTCCACTAAGGCAGGTTCTGTGAAGTGCTGTGCTCTGAAGCCATGTTGGACCTGATTAATTATTTTATTTGTTTCCAAGAAAACAGTGAGCTCTTTATTCAGTGCCTTTTCTTTTGAAGGATTTTAGCCTGAAAAGGCAGTCGAGAAATCGGTTGATAATTCTTTGATAATTCTTGTGTCTTTGTGTCGATTGGATCGAGATTGGGTTTTTTCAGTGTGGGTAAAAGTGATGCTACCTTCCAAGCTATTGGGAAAGTTCCTGATTCTAGGATCTGGTTCAGGAGTTTTGTTAGGTAGACACCCAATAAATTAGGTTCCAAATGCCAAATGGATCAGCTGGAGAACCCGATTTTGTGGTACTATTGCTAATGAGATTCTCTACTGCCTCTACCGATATCGGGGAGAAGTTGCACAGATGTTCCTGATGGCTTCCACTCACTGAATCAGTGGCATCTGAAATGGCCATCCAAGACTGGTTTATGGCAAAGTCAGCACCTCCATGTCCCATTACCAAAATATTCATCCCAATATCAGCATAAATATACTGTATTTTGCTCTGAAAGAAGTCTGCATACTGTTACAGCTATCCTGGTCCAGACTGTAAGGGGGGTCCTGTTTAAAATTTGTGAGAGATGTGATCATTTTAAATAGTCCAGATGATGAATCTTTCACTAATTTTATTTTAGCAGAAAAGAATTGTGTTTTTGTGCTATTTATCAGGGTTTAGTACTCCTTACAGGTCCTAGCATAATGATCTTTGGTGGTTTGATTGTTCTCCTTTCTCCATAAATGTTTCACTAGACGACATTTTTGCTTAAGGCATTTTAGTTCTGAGGTATACCAGGGAGTAGAGGATTGCTTATGGTGGATAGCCACATGTTTTTCAGGCGCCAGCTGTTTCACTGCCGAACAAATTACTAGCGGCAATATTAATGTCAGGATCACTGCCAGGACTATTCTCGCCCAGGACGGTCACTACATCTTCTTACACAACCTTGCGCCACGGGCAAAAGGTAATGGAGGATTGGTCAGAACTCTGATCATACTTCTGCCTGATGCCTGTTAAGGTAAAAAAGACTGCATTATGGTCAGACCATGTCAAGGGAATTCCTATTTTTAGCTCGGGATCATTTGTAAAGATTCCATCCAATGTATGGCCTGCCTTATGGGTGGGCTCTACTACTTGATGTGTAAGATCAAAGCTGCCACAAACATCAATGAGCTTTATCGTGTCTGGATTAGCTGCTGCCACTAAGTGAAAGTTGACAAAGGATGATACTGGGAAAGCAAAGGTCTCCTATGCGAGGATGAAAAGGTGAGTTTGCCGGATTTTCAGAATTGAAGGTAGATCTTTTCAACTCTGAAAGGAATGTGTAGCGAGTTAAAAGGGGAGCCCTGAATGTGGAGGTAAGAGCCATGTTATCTTATGTGCCTGAATTGGAGTGACAACAAGCCTCTCTTAGCTGACCTGAGATCTCTGGTTGGTTGGTCAGGATCAAAGAGTCTTATAGTGTAGGTCAGAGTTCAGTATGTAGCCGATTTGTCAAATTCCCATTTCTTTTACAGGTAGTCAGTGGCGAGATCTTAGTGGATGGGTAATATAATCAAACCATTGTAGACCAAACACATGCAAGCTACATAGATTTGTACTCTTTCCGGCTTAAGGAATTATGTAATGCGGCTATTACAATAGCCTATTACAAAGGCTATTACAATAATCCAGATGGGGCATAACCACAGCGAGGTTTAAGGTGATTATATTAGAGCAGGATAATATAAGTGGGATCCATTTTAGTTAACCCAGGTGAAAATTAGTAGATTTTCTTTTCAAACTCCCTTTATCTGGGCAAATAAGAGCTCACCATTGAAGTTCACCCTCAGATTTATTGATTCACAGGGGCAGGAGGGTAACCCATGTCATCAGGCCAAGAGAGAGGGAAGGGGACATGGGCTTACTGGACCAAACAGGAATACTACAGCCTTTTTCCTGTTGAATCATAGCAAGTTGTTCTGCATTGTTAGATTTGGGGGTCTCTAGTTGGCAGAGGTAGGTACCTTTGACCAAATAGGGACCCTTGCGTCTAGTCAGGGTAAGGGGTACACTCCTAAAATAACCCCTGCTCACCCCCTTGGTAGCTTGGCACGAGCAGGCAGGCTTATCTCAGAGGCAGTGTGTAAAGCATTTGTGAACACATACAGTAATACAGTGACAACACTACAGATGGACACCACACAGGTTGTATTTATAAAAATAAGTATTTTTATATAGACTTAACACAAGACCAATGATAAAAATCCACAATACTGTACTCAAAAATAGACTTTAAAATGTTATAAAATAGTTCCGTTCTCTCAAGTTGTAGATGCGACACTTTACTCTCAATGTACCTTGAATGCGTAATGCAAAGAAAACAAAAGGGTCGCAGGGAAGGTGATGCGTCGGTTCCTTACACTCAGGGGAGTGGATGCGTCGGTTCCTTACTGCTGCGCAGGGGAGTTGATGCTCGCTTACTTACTGTGTGGGGAGGTGATGCGTCGGTTTCTTACTGCTCTCCGGTGCGATGCGACAAGATGGCACCTCAATGCGATACTCTTCTCCGGTACGATGCAACAAAATGGCGTCTTGGTTGCGATGCAACAACGTTGATGTGATGCGTGCACGCCCGACGGCCGTGCGGCGATTCAATGACCTTTGGAGCCACGACAGGCCCTGAGACGCGCTTCTCCGGGGATGCGACGGCGACCTCTGTGGCGGCGTCCCGCTTCTCCAGTGATGCGCTTCGGCGATGCAATGATGAGAGCGGCGGCTCGCTTCTTCGGCGATGCGACGACAGCTGCTGCGGCGGCGACACGCTTCTCGTCGTTGCTTCGCGCTTCCAGCTCCCAGCGACACGCAGTCTCTCAGAAAGCCCAGCACAACTTCAGGCACTTCAATTCCCAGCAAGGGAATTCAGGGGGAGCTGGTTGGTGAAGTCTTGTATCCCTGAGACTTCAGGCAGGAGGCAAGCTCTAGTTCAAGCCCTTGGAGATTCTTCTTCAAGTTGATAGAAAGCACACTCAGTCCTTTTCTCCTTTCTTTGGCAATGAAGCAACCACTGCAGGCCAACCCCCAAACACACAGCACAGGGGTAGTCTCCTCCTTCAGCTTCCTGGTTCTTCTCCTCAGCAAAGGTTCGTCTTGATTCCCAGAAGTGATCTAAAGTTCTGGGGTCTGGGTCCCCCTTTTTATACACAGTTTCTCTTTGTTCTCTGAAGGCAGAGAGGCCTTTGCCTAGACCAAACCAGTTCTGGTCAGTCCTGGAGCACTTTGTTGACAAGACACCTTCTTTCCTTTCACAGTGTAGGCCAGGGACATCAGACACACCACAGGAGGTGGAGCCAGCATTGTGGAGGGAAGGCACAGCCCTATTCAGGTCCCAGGTGCAACTCCTCCCTCCTATCTGCATGCAGATCTCTCTATTCAGCCCTGTGCTGACTCACCCTGTCTCCTGGAAACCCCCAGCCCCTGTCACTCAAACTCCAGACAAGGAATACACAACCTAGCAGAGGCAGGCTTGGATAGTTAGGCAAGAAAATACCTACTTTCTAAAAGTGGTATTTTCAAACACAGAATGTTAAAACCAACTTCACTAAAAGATGTATTTTATCATTCTGAGTTCAGGCATACTAAACTCGAATTTCTACCTAGTTCCCTGAGTCAGTTAGGATTATAAAATGTTATAATCTGACTGCCCATTCTGGCCTATGGGGAACAGGTAGCCTTGCAATAGTGAAAAACGAAAATGGTTGAATTTCACTATTAGGACATGCCACACACATCAGGGCATGTCCTACCTTTTACCTACAATGCACCCTGCCCTTGGGCCTACCTTAGGGGTGACTAATATGTATAAAAGGGAAGGTTTAGGGACTGGCAAGTGGGTGCACTTGCCCAGTCAACATGGCAGTACCAGACTGCACACAGGCTCTGCAATGGCAGACCTGAGACACACTTTACAAGCTGCTCCGGTGGGTGGCACAATCAGTGCTGCAAGCCCACCAGCAGCATTTGATTTACAAACCCTGGGCACACGAGGTGCACTGTACTAGGGTCTGACAAGTAAACCAAACAAGCTAATCATGGAGTCACTAATCCATACATCACTTTACCATAGGGAGCACTTGCACTGTGGCACTGAACAGCAGTGGCACAGTGCCCAAAAGCATCTAAAACCAGCAAAAACATAAGAGGCAACAGCAAAAAATGGAAGGGAGACCCACGCCAATGGTGCCAGGTCTAACACGTGTCCCCTCCAGCTGAAATGTGGGGAGAACTACCCTACCATCACTAAGGCGGAAAAACCTGGACAGACCATCAGCATTGGCTGTTCTGTACCAGGGCGGTGTTCCACCGTAAAGTCCATCCCCTGTAGGGATATGGACCACCTCAACAGCTTTGGATTCTCACCCCTCATCTGCATCAACCATCTGAGGGGCCTGTGGTCTGTCTGAACCCGGAAGTGAGTCCCAAACAAGTATGGTCTCAACTTCTTCAGTGCCCAGACCACAGCAAATGCCTCACGCTCAATTGCACTCCACCTCTGTTCCCGTGGAAGTAACCTCCTACTGATGAAGGCTACAGGTTGGTCTAGGCCCTCCTCATTAATCTGTGATGGAACAGCCCCCACACCATGCTCTGAAGCGTCTGTTTGCACAATAAACTCTTTTGAGAAGTTGGGTGCCAGGAGCATGGGCGCCGTGCACATGGCAGTCTTCAGGGCATCAAAAGCTCTCTGACAGGTGTCAGTCCAAATCACTCTCTTGGGCTGCTTCCTGGAAGTCAGCTCTGTCAAGGGTGCAACAATGCTGCCATACCCCTTGACAAACCTCCTGTAATACCCAGTGAGTCCTAAAAAGGCTCTCACCTCTGTCTGGGTCTTGGGGGGGTTCCAAAGTCAGGATGGTCTCAATCTTGGGCTGTAGGGGCGCCACCTGGCCGCTCCCAACCTGGTGTCCCAAGTACTCGCCTTGATTGTGAGGCCTGCTCTCCGCAGTGCCATCAACACTTCCCAGAGGTGGCGCAGATGTTCTTCCCAACTGGAGCTGAACACTGCGATGTCATCCAGGTAGGCGGCACTGAACTCTTCCAGTCCAGCCAACACCTGGTTGACCAACCTCTGAAAGGTGGCAGGGGCATTCTTCATCCGGCAGGGCATAACCCGGAATTGGTAGTGCCCATCTGGTGTGGAGAATGCAGACCTCTCTCTTGCCCCATCAGTCAAGGCGATCTGCCAGTACCCAGACGTTAAGTCAAATGTGCTGAGGTACCGTGCAGCCCCTAATCGATCAATGAGCTCATCAGCTCTGGGGATGGGGTGCGCGTCAGTCCTGGTGACTGAATTGAGCCCTCGGTAGTCCACACCGAACCTCGCTCTGGTGTGACACCTGGTGCGGCAGCCTTTGAGACCAAGACCACTGCGCTGGCCCAAGGACTGTTAGAGGACTCAATCACCCCCAACGCAAGCATCTTGGAGACCTCCTCCTTGATGCAAGCTCTCACCCTGTCAGTCACCCTGTAAGTTTTGTGCTTGACAGGAGGACTGTCCCCAGTGTCTACATCATGGACGCACCAATCAGTGACACTGGGAATCAGGGAGAACAGGTCAGAAAACTGTCCCAGCAACTGGTGACAGTCATTCTGCTGCTCAGGGGTCAGGGTGGAAGAGAGGTTCACTCCATCCACTGACCCATCTTGCTCTGTTGCAGACAGGAGGTCAGGAAGAGGCTCAGTCTCCTCCTCCATTCCAGCATCTGTTGCTAAGAGAATGCCCACTTCGGACCTCTCTAAGTGGGGCTTTAGGCGGTTGACATGCAGGACCCGCGAGGGGTTCCTGGGAGACCGCAAGTCCACCAAGTAGGTAACCGGACTCTTGCGCTCCACCACCTCAAATGGTCCGGTCCACTTATCCTGGAGCGCACAGGGCTCCACTGGGGCCATGACCCACACTTTCTGACCAGGCTGAAGCTCAACCAGAGTGGCATTCTGGTCGTACCACCACTTCATCTCCTCCTGGCTGGCTTCCAGATTCGCCTCAGTGAGTTTTCTGAATCGCCTAGTTTGGTTCCTGAAGGCCAGCATGTAGCTATATACATCCTGGGGAGGTTTCCTGGGAGATTGCTCCCAGCCTTCCTTGACCAAACTCAAAGGTCCTCTCACTGGGTGACCATAGAGAAGTTCAAAGGGGCTGAACCCTAAGGACTTCTGTGGCACCTCACGGTATGCAAAGAGAAGGCATGGTAAGAGGACGTCCCACTTACGCCTCATGGGTTCCTCAAGACCCATAATCATGCCTTTGAGGGTCCGGTTGAATCTCTCAACCAGCCCATTACCTTGGGGGTGGTAAGGAGTGGTGAACTTGTAGGTTACACCACACTCCTGCCACAGGGACTTCATATACTTAGAAATGAAGTTGGTACCTCGGTCTGACACCACCTCTCTGGGAAACCCCACGTGAGAGAAAATCCCCATCAGTGCACGTCCCACCACGGGGGCCGTCACTGTCCTGAGAGGGACGGCTTCCGGGTACCGGGTGGCATGGTCCACCAAGACCAGGATGAACCTGTTGCCCATGGCTGTCTTGGGATCCAGAGGCCCCACAATGTCAATGCCCACCCTTTCAAAGGGGGTGCTGACCACAGGGAATGGCTGGAACGGAGCCTTGTGCTTCCTCCCACTCTTTCCACTTGCCTGGCAAGTCTGACAGGTCCTGCAATGAGTGTCTGAACTCTTGCGCATTTGGGACAAATAAAGGTGGGTGACAAGCCTTTCAAAGGTCTTGTCCTGCCCCAAATGTCCTGCTAAAGGCACATCATGAGCCAGCCCCAGTAGGAAGGCTCTGAAGCGCTGGGGTACCACCAGCACACGGGCTGACCCAGGCTCAGCAACCTTAGGCTCACTATACAGGATCAATTAATCAATCAGGGGTTTGTTAAAGCGCGACTACTCACCCGTAAGGGTCTCAAGGCGCTAGGGGTAGGGGGGTGCAGGTACCATTCCATCAAGGAGGGGATCTGTCGAAGAGCCAGGTTTTGAGGTTTCTTGCGAAGATGGGGAGCGATGTTGTCTGTCTGAGGTAGAGCGGAAGGACGTTCCATGCTTTGGCCGCGAGGAAGGAGAAGGAGTGGCCTCCCGATCTGGTCTTTCTGGTGCGGGGGACCACGGCGTAGGAGAGCTGGGCTGATTGTAGGGTCCTTTGGGGTGCGTGGAATTTGAGTCGGCTGTTCAGGTATGCTGGTCCGGTGCCGTGGAGGGCCTTGTGTGCGTGGGTGAGCATCTTGAAGGTGATTCTCGCCTCGACGGGGAGCCAGTGGAGTGTGCGCAGGTGCAGGGAGATGTGGCAGTGTTTTGGCAGGTTGAGGACCAGTCTTGCGGCTGCGTTCTGGATGTTCTGTAGCTTGCGGGTGAGGTTTTTGTTTATTCCGGTGTAGAGTGCGTTGCCGTAGTCGAGTCTGCTGGTGCCCAGGGCGTGAGTGACGGTCTTTCGGTGTTCGAGGGGGATCCATTTGAAGGTCTTACGAAGGAGCCGGAGGGTGTGGAAGCAGGAAGATGAGACAGAGTTGATCTGGCGGTCCATTTTGAGCTCGGAGTCCAGGATGATTCCCAGGTTGCGTGCGTGGTCCGTGGGGGTTGGCGGGTTTCCGAGGGCGGGGGCCACCAGGTGTTGCTCCAGGCGTCTGGGTTTGGACCCATGATGAGTACTTCTGTTTTGTTGGTGTTTAGTTGTAGGCAGCTGTTTTTCATCCATTTGGCGACGGCTTCCATGCCTTCTCGAAAGTTGCGTCTGGCGGTGTTGGGTTCGTTGGATAGGGAGAGGATGAGTTGGGTGTCGTCTGCGTATGACACAATGTTGAGTCCGTAGGTTCTGACGATGGGGGCGAGTGGAGCCATGTAGACGTTGAAGAGCGTCGGGCTGAGGGAGGAGCCCTGGGGGACTCCGCAGGTGGTAGGTGTGGGGTCCGAGAGGAAAGGGGGGAGTCTGACCCACTGCGTCCTGCCGGAGAGGAAGGAGTGGATCCAGTCGAGGGCCTTGTCCTGGATTCCTGCGTTGTAGAGTCTGCGTATTAGGGTGCGGTGGGAGACTGTGTCGAACGCCGCTGATAGGTCGAGGAGGATGAGGGCTACTGTTTCTGCTTTGTCCAGAAGGTTGCGGATGTCGTCTGTTGCGGCGAGGAGGGCGGTTTCCGTACTGTGGTTTTTTCTGAAGCCGGATTGGGAGGAGTCCAGGATGTTGTGTTCTTCAATGAATGTGGCGAGTTGGCTGTTGATGGCTTTCTCGATGACTTTCGCTGGGAACGGGAGCAGGGAGATGGGTCTGTAGTTTTTGAGGTCGGTGGGGTCCGCTGAGGGTTTCTTTAGGAGGGGGTTGACCTCCGCGTGTTTCCAGTTGTCGGGGAACGAGGCGGTCGGCAGGGAGCGGTTGATGGTGTGGCGGAGCATGGGTGCGATGGTGTCGGCAGCTCTGTTGAAGATGTGGTGGGGCAGGGGTCCGTGGGGGCAGGAGACCATTCTCCCAGTAGATCCAATGTGATCCAGACTGATCACCTGCTGCCTGGTTTGCAGCCTGCTGCCGCAAACCCAGAAGAGAAGGGCACTTGTTCTGCTCCTCTCAGAACTCTTCCCTGGAGGGACCTCCTTCCTGCTGCCAATGGGTCATCTCAGGCAGGTCTTCCAGTTCAGCAATCTCTTCCCCGGTAGGCTCCAGGGCATCCCCCTCAGGGTCTGCCTCCTCCTGGGCCGTGGGAATCTCAGGGGCCGGTTTCCCGTGCCCCTTACCTCTTCTCTTTAAAGCAGGCACCTGGGCCATTTTCTCAGGCTCCAGGTCCTCTTAAACACCCTTACTGGCTGCCATAGACCGAGTGGTCACGCAGGCCCACTCAAGCAAACCCAAAATCTCTAAATGAGCTCTTCGCTCCACCTTAGCCCAAGGGGAGCTCTCCAAATCGTTAGCTAACAGACAGTCAACAGGCATGGCTGGCCTCACAGCTACTTGAAGAGTCCCTGAGACCCCCCCCACTCAAAGGGAACCTGTGCCACCTTGCAGTGGCTCTCTGTGTTGTCAGCGGCAACAACTGGGTAAAATGCATTGGGGACTACCTGCTCTTCAGACACCAACCGACAACTGACAGCTGTCACACTGTCTCCGGTGTCTCTAAGAGCTTCCACCCTCTTGCCATTGATGGTCACCCACTGCCTGTACTTTTTAGTGTTATCAGGCAGCTGGGTCCTGGGGACCACCTCACAGTCTCCTAAAGAGACAAGGGACATCTCTGCGGGACCCCACCCACCCTGGGAACCCATCTCCTCCCCCAGGGCTACATTAGCCAACTGCCGGGGTGGTGCACCAGTGGGTGCTGTCTTCCCATACAAGGGACATCTAGCATCATAAGAACAGTGGCCTACTAGACCACACTTAAAACAGGTCTCTGGCCCCTTGTGAACAGGCTTATCTGTCGGGGCCACTGCCTTCTTCTCAGGGGGAGGCTGGGAACCTTTCCCTTGGTTCCCATGGGGATTACTTTGGGGCCCTTTCTGGAACTCCCTCTGTTTACCCTTGTCCCCCCACTCTTCTGCTGGGGACCCTGCCCACCTTTGGCGAAGTCTCCCACATGACCCTTCTGGACCAGGGTGCTCACCCAGCGGTCCGCATCCTCAGCAAGCTTCCTAGGGTTAGTCAGCTTACTATCAATAAGATGCTGGCATAGCTCTGGAAAACAGTTATTTGACAAGTGCTCCCATGCAAACAAATCATAGAGCGCCTCAAAATTATCCACTTTGCTACCCTTCACCCAACCATCCAATACTCTGCAAAAGAAAGACACATATTCCACCCAAGTTGTAGACTCCAGTTTTCTGCAATTTCTAAACCTTTGTCTGTGTAGCACTGGGGTCAAACCAAATCTGGACATTAGGGCTCCCTTCATGTGGGTATAGGACATCTGCTCCTCTGTAGGTAAATCCAACAAAGTGTCCCTCCCATCACTAACAAAGCGGCCCCACAACCCCGCTCCCCAGTCCTTCTCAGGGACCCGGTGGGCCAACATTGCAGCTTCATAAGCCCTAAACCATTGACCAATATCCTCATTCTTGTGGACATCTTTAACTACATCTTTGGGAATGTAGGCTCTTGCTTCTACATGAACTGGCGGTGTGCTGCCACCAGAGGGAGGAACCTCTAAACTTTTGGCCTTGAGTTCCAATTCCCTCAATCCTCTCTCATGCTCAAAATGCATTCTCTTTTCCTCTAAGGCTAACTTCTTCATCTCTAATTCCATCCCAAGCTCTATTTTCTTGCTCTCTATGTCTTTATGACCATTCATTTTGAGCCTAGCTAGCTCCATCTTATGCTTCCTTTCCTTTGCTCTGTCCTCCAGTTCTCCTGGGGACAATCCCTTGGAAGAAACACTGCTGCCCGCCCCTGAAGGTGCTTTCCCTCCGGTTGGGCCCACTGGCCCCTCAAGTTGCTCATTTAAATCCTCTGCCTCCATTACTGGCTCCTCAGGATGCTCATTGGCATTCCTAGATTCTACCCAGGCCCTCAGCGCCTTTTGGTATTCCTCTTTCCTGGTGAGGCCTTTCACAGAGATTTTAAATTTCTTGCACAAAGCTTTGAGATAAGGCACAGTGTAAGTATCAATTCTCTCTTCTTCCAATATGATGTCTACAGATACTATGGATGCTGACTTGCTCATGGTGGCAAAAAGACTGGCAGTTCTCAAGAATCAAAAATAGTAAAAGAAGTTCCAAGGAAAAACTCTCAAAAAGTATGTGGTCGCGTTATGGTCTGCACTCACTAGTAGTGTACACCAATCACTGTATATGACTCACAAATGCAAGTTCAAATCCTCACCGCTGACCACCAATGTTAGATTTGGGGGTCTCTAGTTGGCAGAGGTAGGTACCTTTGACCAAATAGGGACCCTTGCGTCTAGTCAGGGTAAGGGGGTACACTCCTAAAATAACCCCTGCTCACCCCCTTGGTGGCTTGGCACGAGCAGGCAGGCTTATCTCAGAGGCAGTGTGTAAAGCATTTGTGAACACATACAGTAATACAGTGACAACACTACAGATGGACACCACACAGGTTGTATTTGTAAAAATAAGTATTTTTATATAGACTTAACACAAGACCAACGACAAAAATCCACAATACTGTACTCAAAAATAGACTTTAAAATGTTATAAAATAGTTCAGTTCTCTCAAGTTGTAGATGCAACACTTTACTCTCAATGTACCTTGAATGCGTAACGCAAAGAAAACAAAAGGGTCGCAGGGAAGGTGATGCGTTGGTTCCTTACACTCAGGGGAGTGGATGCGTCGGTTCCTTACTGCTGCGCAGGGGAGTTGATGCTCGCTTCCTTACTGTGTGGGGAGGTGATGCGTCGGTTTCTTACTGCTCTCCGGTGCGATGCGACAAGATGGCACCTCGATGCGATACTCTTCTACGGTACGATGTGACAAAATGGCGTCTTGGTTGCGATGCGACAACGTTGATGTGATGCGTGCGTGCCCGACGGCCGTGCGTCGATTCGATGACCTTTGGAGCCGCGACAGGCCCTGCGACGCACTTCTCCGGGGATGCGACGGTGACCTCTGTGGCGGCGTCCCGCTTCTCCGGTGATGCGCCGCGCTTCGGCGATGCGATGATGACAGCGGCAGCGGCGGCTCGCTTCTTCAGCGATGCGACGACAGCTGCTGCGGCGGCGACACGCTTCTCGTCGTTGTGTCGCGCTTCCAGCTCCCAGTGACACGCAGTCTCTCAGAAGGCCCAGCACAACAGCAGCCACTTCAATTCCCAGCAAGGGAATTCAGGGGGGAGCTGGTTGGTGAAGTCTTGTATCCCTGAGACTTCAGGCAGGAGGCAAGCTCTAGTTCAAGCCCTTGGAGATTCTTCTTCAAGTTGATAGAAAGCACACTCAGTCCTTTTCTCCTTTCTTTGGCAATGAAGCAACCACTGCAGGCCAACCCCCAAACACACAGCACAAGGTTAGTCTCCTCCTTCAGCTTCCTGGTTCTTCTCCTCAGCAAAGGTTCGTCTTGATTCCTGGGCAAAGCACTACGCTACGCTCGCGTAGTTTGCGAAGTTTGGGCTACTTCGCACAACGCGAATTGCACGTAGCACAGTGCAAACACGCGTAGCGTAGCGGTCATTTTTTGCTTGCTCGCGGTCCTCAACGTCAAGTTGGCGACCGCGAGCAAGCAAATGACTATCCCGGCGAGACTTTTTCCTCGTTCGCGATCAGCAACATCAAGTTGCCGATCGCGAGCGTGGAAAATAAACCTCCCGGCGAGATTCTCAACGCGGGGAGGTCAGGTTTCTCATTGCGAGTGGTCGCGTATGCTCGCGACCGCTCGCGATGAGAAACTACCAGTCCGCGTTGAGAAGCTGCTGCTCGAGTAAAAATCTACTCGAGCGGCAGTAAAAGACAGCTCGCACTGTGCAAGATGCCGTTTTCAATGATTGCACAGTGCGGACAAGCATCCGGCACTGTGCAATCATTGCGAACAGTGCACTACGCAGTTCGCGTAGTGCTACGCGTAGCTCGCGTAGTGCGAACTGCACTTTGCGTAGCTTCGCGTAGCGCTACTTCGCGAACTACGCCCAGGCTTACGCCAGAAGTGATCTAAAGTTCTGGGGTTTGGGTCCCCCTTTTTATACACAGTTTCTCTTTGTTCTCTGAAGGCAGAGAGGCCTTTGCCTAGTCCAAACCAGTTCTGGTCAGTCCTGGAGCACTTTGTTGACAAGACTCCTTCTTTCCTTTCACAGTGTAGGCCAGGGACATCAGACACACCACAGGAGGTGGAGCCAGCATTGTGGAGGGAAGGCACAGCCCTATTCAGGTCCCAGGTGCAACTCCTCCCTCCTATCTGCATGCAGATCTCTCTATTCAGCCCTGTGCTGACTCACCCTGTCTCCTGGAAGCCCCCAGCCCCTGTCACTCAAACTCCAGACAAGGAATACACAACCTAGCAGAGGCAGGCTTGGATAGTTAGGCAAGAAAATACCTACTTTCTAAAAGTGGTATTTTCAAACACAGAATGTTAAAACCAACTTCACTAAAAGATGTATTTTATCATTCTGAGTTCAGGCATACTAAACTCGAATTTCTACTTAGTTCCCTGAGTCAGTTAGGATTATAAAATGTTATAATCTAACTGCCCATTCTGGCCTATGGGGAACAGGTAGCCTTGCAATAGTGAAAAACGAAAATGGCTGTAATTCCCTATTAGGACATGCCACACACATCAGGGCATGTCCTACCTTTTACCTACAATGCACCCTGCCCTTGGGCCTACCTTAGGGGTGACTAATATGTATAAAAGGGAAGGTTTAGGGACTGGCAAGTGGGTGCACTTGCCCAGTAAACCCGGCAGTACCAGACTGCACAACAGGCTCTGCAATGGCAGACCTGAACACACTTTACAAGCTGCTCCGGTGGGTGGCACAATCAGTGCTGCAAGCCCACCAGCAGCATTTGATTTACAAACCCTGGGCACACGCAGTGTACTGTACTAGGGTCTGACAAGTAAACCAAACAAGCCAATCATGGAGTCACTAATCCATACATCACTTAACCATAGGGAGCACTTGCACTGTGGCACTGAACAGCAATGGCACAGTGCCCAAAAGCATCTAAAACCAGCAAAAAAATAAGAGGCATCAGCAAAAAATGGAAGGGAGACCCACGCCAATGGTGCCAGGTCTAACATGCATCCATTGGTTGGCAAGAGAGAGGCAATGAGAAAGATTTGGAAAATAGCCAGCATCATCTTCAAGAATTAAATAGAGCTGGGTATTGTCCATATACGTGTGGCACCCAGTGATATAGGAATTCAGAATGGCTGTCAAGGAGACAATGTGAAAACTTGTTGAAAACCAAAACAGTTGTCTGCTTTTCTTGAGAGAAATGGGCCCACTTTTAGTTGATGCTCTGGTTAAGCACAAAGGAGGTGACCCACACTAGTGTAGTGTTGTTGATCACAGTGAAACTGGACAGTCTATCAATGAGCACCTTTTGGTCAATGGTGTCAAAGTCAGCAGAGATCAAGAAGGAGCAGTGTGCAGGAGTAGTCTTTGTCATGGGCAGGAATAATCTTCCCTATACTGGTTCACTGCTCCTGCCTGAAAGTTATTAAGGAGGCTACTGAAAGGAGCCTTGGCAGGAGACAACTGTTTGCAGAACATAGGAGTCCAAGATAGGTCTATTGTTGACAAGGATATTATGATCCACTGTAGGATTCAATAGGGTGAGTGTGATGATTGCTTGTTTGAAAACCTGGGAGATGACCCTGCTAGCAAATGAGCCGTTAAGATGGATGGTGGTAGCCGGCAAGAGTGCTGAGAAGGTCAAAATGTTCCGAACTTCAGATTGACTAGCAGAGAAAGCACAAAGCGTTCTGGCCCTAGAAGGGATGGGAGATGGAGGAATATATTCTAAAGACCATTGGGTGGTGGCAGCAAATGGGTCCTCAGACAGTCAATTTTATAGGATAAAGAATGAGAAGTGGTTATCATAGAGGTCTGGTGTTGAAGCATACAACATTTTGGAGGTACTAGAAAATATCAGATCCTTGAAGGTGTGGAAAAGTTCCTTGGTAGAGTTGGAACATACAGCAATGTAAGACTTGCAGTATTCTTTTTGCCTTTGCATATGCAGATTTGAGGCCACTATCCTGAACACTCCAGATTAAGTGACCGAATAGATGTTTGGTTTTGATCCAGAATCTTTTTTAGTGTTCACTTGCTGTTTCATTTGGTTTCAAGCTGTAACTATACAATGTGTTTGTCTTTGATGGACATCTTTTCCTGAAGGTGGAGAGAATGAGGGGGTCAAGGGACTTAGTAATCTATGAGACTAAATGTTCAACAATATTGTCAGAATTCTCAAGAAAAGGGTCTGGAATGTCTCACAGTGACGAGTTGAAACCTTCCAGGGTTAATTTGTTCTGATTATCCCAGGAGGAGGGAGGGACACTGCTATGGGGAGTCTTGGGTTAAATAATTGTCATGTTATCAATAGAGAATTTGAATAATAAGTGGCCTGGCCATGATAGCTGATAGTTTTCCATGAGCTGGAGTTCAGGTACAGTTGAAAACTGAAGGTCAAGACTCTGGAGATTATCTTGTGTTGATTTATTTGACCAGTTGGTAAAAGTCCAAGACCAACCATCTCATTGCATAAGCTCTGAAAGTGTGAATTTGAGGAAAAGTCTGTCCAGGTGTTCATGGTACACATGATGATGACACAGTCAGATAGCATTTGGGCATAATACAAGATCATTTTAAAGGGGGAAGCATTTTTTGGGGTCAGTAATAGATATCAGAGCAACCCTAGGAGGTGGAAGAGGTAGTGACTGCTTTAGACAAAATATGCTCACATGGGATATATGATAAAACATCAACCAACTTTGGGTGAGAGAGTCCTAAAGGACAAATGCCACACTACTACTTCATTCATGGACTCTGTAGTTCAGCAAGATATTATGCTATGTCCACTACAGAGGAGTCATTGAACCATGTCTCAGTGATGGGCAGGAAGTGAAATGTATGGAATAAGATGAGGTCATCTATGTTGAAGGACCTTTTGGCAGCAGATCTTGCATTTATGAGTTGCCCAATATGGCATACAAAGAGAGGAGTGGGAATACTGAGTTATTTACTATGACAGTGCGAGAGAGAGTAATGGGTTGTGGCCAAAGGTGGCTTCGGTGAAGTGGAAGGAGTAGCAATGAGCAATGATAGATAAGGTTGACTTCATAAAGGACAGTAGATTCTGTCAACAGTTCTTAACATGCTAATATTTAAGTGCAAAGGCTGCTTACTTTATGTGTTATAAATTGAAGGTCCACATCCAGACACCATCTCCAGCAGCAAATCCAGCACAATGTGAATGGAAACCTCATGCTGCTATCATAACCAGTCACCCGTACTGTGCACCAAAAAAAATCAAGGTGACTAATACACTTCATTGAAATCCTTGTAGAACTGATGCCCTTGCTCGTATTCCTGGATCCAGGACTCAAACAAGAGCAACGGCTAATTGGTGGTGCAGGCAATCTTGGCAATTTGAGGACAATCGGCCCAGCAAGTGTGAGCTTGGCGCACCAGTGCTCTGGCTTCCATACACAATGACACAGGATTAGCTCTGCTCGAAGGACTAAGATGGCTGCTGATATCAACCTCAGTGTGGGAGAAGAGTGGCGAGACATTTATAGAGGCTTTCCCTTGGCTTAGCAGGTTTCATTAGGAAATGAGAAAGTAGGAGTTAAGGCACAGCATCTGTGACTCTAGATATGACATCACCCACTAGCTCTGTGGCTTATAGATTCCAGAGTGCAGGCATCATGGATTCTGTATTCCACTGATGCATGAGTCTACATTTTCCTCCAGCAATATGGGGTGCCAGAGGGCACTCATTTACTCCTGCAATGGGTCCCAGATGGAGAAGGAGCAAAAGCCTAACTTCTCATCCATAGGAGCACACTAAACTTTAGAACTAAGAAATTCTGGAATTCAGAAATGTAATAAAAATGGGGCTCTTCAAAACAGATTATCAAATTGAATCAGTTACCATTAAAAGGAGAGCAAAGTCTGTATAGATATCAGGATTATACCCACCCAAGTACTAGAGCAAGTATTTCTCATTGATGGTAAACACCGACACATGTACAGCTATCTCTCACTCTCCATTGCAGAGCTCTATGCAAAAGATTCACAGGACTAAAGCAACACGACTTGGGCAACCTCTCTCAATCATGGAGGACACCAAAATTAGCCCCTATCAGCGATTGGGCATTCCCACCATGTAGAATAAGTGCTTTATAAGAATGCACATCCTAGCTCTCATTGATGTTGAGCACTTTACACCAGGGTACAGCAACCCAAGCATGGCAAGAACACAACATTGGTCTACAAGCATGACTTACAAAAGTGTCAGTTATTACGACTCTAATATATATAAAAACATCTTTTCCAAGCTCACCACATGTAGCTATAGCCAGGAAAGCTGTAGGGTTGTGCTGTTTGAAATCTTGTGAAACTTCATTTTGCGGTATCTTGTGTGAAAATTGAACATGATGCAAGATTCTGAGTGACAAAGCTCAAATCAGTTTTCCTCAAAAAAAGTGTACACATTTACACATGCCTGCCAGTCATCCAGAGCAAAATATAAGGAGAACATTGCAAAAACATGAATTTCCTTGCACCCATTATATCAACATAAATCACAAGCACGGAAAACAGTATAACGCTACAGCAAAGTGAGGTGGTAAGGATCAATCATTGTTGATCTCAGTAATACAACTGCAGCCCTGTCCTTGATCACTAGGCATGTCTATGCCTTTCAGGAGACACCCTTATGCTCTATTGCCAATTTTTGTGTAATGGGTTGTTGAGGAGGGGCCAGGAAATGAGTAGGTCATGTGGCCAATGCAGAGCATCCTATCTGAGATGTACTTGGAGCAGTGTTCTGCAACTTTTGGGTATCTGTCCAATCATGCTAAGGTTTTTCACACGCCCCTTTTTCAAGGCACCATAATCTGCAGCTTCTTTTATAGCAGGTCCATGTCCATGCAGATTGCTGGCCAACATTGCAGCAACTTCTTTTCTCACTAACATACTAGGCATTTGTGTTGTGTTTATTGGAGATCTAGTGCTGCAGAAGCTTAAATCTTGCCTTCCATGATGAGTGAAACATCAGTGAAGTGAATGAAAGTTTTCTACTTCTTCTGATTTTGAACAAAGCAAACTTAAATCCTACTGCGCCTTGAAGTACCACAGTGTTTCCTACTGCCAGGTATCCAGTTGTTGCAACTTTGTGTGCCACGATATCCCGTACCATCACTGGTGGCATGGTGATACCCTCCCAATACAGGTATGAGATGTGGGGAGAGGAGACAAAGCAGAAAACATCAGAGTTGTGGGGGCCGATGGATTTTCTTTAAATAAACATTCTTCCGTTAATTATAGAATATATTTGTTGAAACAATTGCACAATTCAAAAAGTACAATACATGGTTTGTAACATAAGACACAGCCTTTGTTCATGTTGAAATGTTCCAGAGGAAGAATAGCCAAAACCTGTTTCGTCATCCTGTGACTTTCTCAGGGCTGTAAAATATTTACAGATTCAATAGTCATTTGTTACATACAAGTGTGTAGATAAAATATGAACATCATTAGGACACATAAGAAGGGGAGAGAGAAAACTGAAGAGAAAGAGAACAAAAGGAATACATTTTGAAGAAAGAAACCATGAGAAAAGAGAGAAAAGAAAAGAGAAGAGAATGGTGACCCAGATGTCACTGAACAGATATGTTACTAAGTGGCTAAGCCAGTGATGCAGTTAGATCATAACCATAAGCCAGGTTCAGAACAGGAAGATTCCCAAAAAAAAACGAAAATGTGATGTCCAGAGAAAAAAGCCAAAAGTAAAAAGTGAAGGGACTAGGAATAAAGTGAACTCATACCATAAAATTCCAATGACACCCGTTGATACTGACTAAAAAATAAAAGTTCACGAACCCACCTCATAAATAGTAGTGAGGCTAATACAGTCCTGTTATTTGTCCACAGCAAATAGCAATGAGTAATCACATTGCCACAAACATGCAGCAGAAAAAACAAGAGGCTTCAGGTACCTAGAATAGTAAAAAAATAAGGTTTTGGAAAAGTACATGGGTGTGTAGATGACAAATAGTTCAACATGTAAACCTACAAAATCCCAAAGAGGTCGATACTCACTGATGATAATACGGAGAAGTGTCCTTTTAATAGGAAAACAATAACAAAGTGCCCCAAGCAAAAATTGGGTGCAGAATCCACAAGGTTGGATATCTAGAGTCCACTAAAGCATGCGGACATCTAGGAAGAGGCCCCCATCCATTGTAAAACTTGGCCCCTACATTCATTTATTTCAGCCTTGGGGAGGTGGCGGTCCCTGGGGCTGCAGGGGGGCATGTAGGCTCCCGCATTCATTTTATATGTTTTGTCCCAGAGAGGTGTCGGGCCCACATATATATTTTTAAGTATCCTGGGGAGGTGACGGTCCCTGGGGCTGTGGTGGGGTGGCACACGGGCCCCCCATATAATTTATCTTGATTTGCCCCGGGTAGGAGGCGGTCCCAGGGCCATACCTTTTTTAAAGTGCCCCGGGGAGGTCGCAGTTCAAGGGGCTTTCATAAGCCCTAGGAGGGGGACCCAGTGTGCCCCCCTCCTTTGTATATTTGTTCATGCCCCCGGGACCTGGCCTGCCCGAGGGCTAAACATTACCAACCTCTTTTTTCCTGTGTCTCTCCCACCAATTTTTTTTTAAATGCTTGTTTTGCCCTGCGGGGTCCTGCAGGACCCCGTCAAGAGGCATTGGGGCACAGGGAATTCCTACACTGCCCCCTTCTATTTTTTTAACTTTTTTTGTGGGACTCAGCTGAGTCCCAAGATAGCTGCCAACACTTCCTGGTTGAAGTGGTAGCAGCGAGTCACATTTCAGCACGGGGACTGTCAGGTCCTTGGAGGATTCATGTCCCTATATATGCAAGTTTGAATTTCCCTTAATATTTTCAAAACTGCTGAACGGATATATGGAAATTTATAAAAAGGTCGCTTACTGGACCAACAGCTACCTTTCTGCCAAATTTGGTGTAATTCCGTTCAGCGTTTTGGGCTGTAGTTGTGTCTAAATTCTCTACGGGTATTAACATGGGGAAAATGCATGTTGAGACCCCCCTTTTTTCTCGTACCCCGCTTGACGGATCACCACAAAACTTTCAACACAGCATTTGAAGTGAGCGTCCTATTAGTTTTGAATATTTTGGTGTCCATTACGATACCGGGCGGTAAAAAATCCGCCATCCACCATAGCGGTAAAAATCTGCCCGCCTACACCGTCTGAATACCGACCGAACAATTACGATGCCGCGAAGCGAACACCGCCCGCGGCGGAAAAACCCCAAAATACCGCCCGATCATGTCCGATTCTAAGTCCACCCGTCCGCCACGGACGCAAATACGCACGACAACCAAAAACCGCCCGCCCTGACGATCGAGACACCGCCCGTGAAATTAGGATCGCTCCGACATGAGCGCGGTAAATACACAAATACACCGCCCGCCATCGTAAACAACAGAGATGGAAATGGACACGGCGGAAGCCCTGGCGGCCACGTCCCTGCACAGAAACCATCCGCGGACCCAAACAAACACACACAACATGGCCAACAAGTCCACACAGCAAGCCACGCACAAACACAGTACACATCCCGAAAACACCCCCTGGACAAACAAATAAACTACTAATCCCAGAACACCAGCCACAACACACCTGAAAACAACAGACCATCATGACACACCCACATAGGTAAGCACAAAAGCAGCCCCTTCACAGACCACAATCCCTTGCAACACTACAAAGCCAAGAAGAGAGGAGAGAACACAGCGACACAGCAAGGACAGCAGCACACCACAGATACGCACCCATCACACCCACCACCACCAGCACCAGCACCAGCACCACCAAACACCAGCACCACAAACAACCTGCACATCACACACCACACACACACACCGCACCAGCACCACAAACACCAAACCACACACCATGGCAGCACACCGAATGCCAAAGTTCACTTCAACTGAGCTGACGGTCATGGTCGACGAGATCATCAAGGTGCACCCACAAATCTTTGGCAACCAGGTCCAACAGACAACAGTAGCCACCAGAAATCGGATGTGGAGCAGGATCGTAGACCAGGTCAATGCAGTAGGGAACGTGCCACGCAACCGAGGCGAAATCACCAAGAGGTGGCACGATATGAAAAGGGAGGTCAAGAAGAAGGAGGCCAAGAATCGGCAGCTGGCTGACAGGACTGGCGGAGGTAATCCCGCGCTTTTCAAGAGCTTCAAGGCGTGGGAGGAGAAGGTGCGAGGCATCATACATCCGGAGAGTCTCACCGGAATACCAGGGGAGTGGAGGCTGGTAAGTACAAACAAATGTATACCAGCACACCGCTATGCACTCACATGCACTACCACTATGCCATAGCTCCGAGGGACAAACACCCCCATGTCCAGTACACAATACACAAGACATCACTCACACATGCAACAGACACTACCACACACTCAGCCCAAACCGACCAACTAACAAAACCATGGAGGCATGTGTACAGTCAGCCAGCACCGCAACTCCCACCAGGTCCCCTTGTACTCCAAAAGTGCCAGAAGGAGCACTCACCACACCCACACCCATGTGTCAGCCATAGCTGCAGTAACCGACAAGTAACAGGTAAGTAGCCGGAACACAAAGTCAGTGGGTGGGAGGGGGGACAGCTGAAGTACAACACACACCAGGCCCCTAGTCCTACAGAGCAGCAAGGTGGAGCACACCCCACACCCATGTGTCAGCCACTGCAGTGCACACCTGCAGCCGACAGGTAGATATCTCACCCTACATGGAGGGGTTTCTGTGGGTGGTAAGCCAGCACCACAACTCACAACACCGCCCCCACTCCCACAGACCAGCAACATGGAGCACCCCTCCCTCCCATAACCATGTGGCATCCATAGCATTGCGCACTCAAAAACAACATGTCACCAATGTGCACACGGACATGTATTACAGAGTCATACCCTACATGACCCATCACAAACACAGCAACACCTAAGGAGCCACGTCTGCATTCACAAGTCCCACTGGAGCACAGACCCACACGGCGGGCACCGTGCCACTCATCACACACATCAGCAACACCATCGAAGTCTTGACCATGTAGTCCTTACTGCCTGTTACCCACACATCGTACAACAACGCCCATGTAAGTCCAACCTGCCTAGAAGTAACAGCGTGGGACCACAATAATGCACATACACACCACTGGACCCATGAAACACACAGGCACACAATGCACATTCAACATATCATCCATCTCATCTGTCAGCCCCTGTGTCATGAAAGGTATGTCAACCGAACAGCTGGCCCTCATACAGTAGTTATGCAAAGATACCTGCCCATGACAAATAATGTGCCTGCAGTGACTGAAGCGCACGTCACACTGTGATTAACAACATACATAATATAGTCAACACCCCAAGAGCACTGCATTGATGCACATGGCCGAGGATAGCACGCACACCAAGGAATTGGCCCATCTGCAATACGTCGTGTGGCACACAACCATCACTCACTCACTACAATGCTTGCAGTGTAATGTCCATAAATGATAACAGTGAGCAGATATGCTGGGGATGTCAGACATACACACACCTTTGTCTCTGCACTGTCATGTTGCCAAAACACATGTCCCGTTCTGCACCCATATGTCACAGTATGTACCCCTAAACCATATTTCACCTCAAAAGCGTTGAGGGGCTGTACCCCTTTTCCCATCTGCGTTTCTAAGCGTTCCATTTGAACCCCTAAACCATATTTCACCTCAAAAGCGTTGAGGGGCTGTACCCCCTTTTCCCATCTGCGTTTCTAAGTGTTCCATTTGAACCCCTAAACCATATTTCACCTCAAAAGCGTTGAGGGGCTGTACCCCTTTTCCCATCTGCGTTTCTAAGCGTTCCATTTGAACCCCTAAACCATATTTCACCTCAACATCGTCGATGGGTCTGGAGCCCGCATACACCCGAGCCACAAAATGTAGGAGTATAGCAACACACACCCATCGGCATTGCTAATCCGTCCCATGCCACATGTTCACATCACACAGTTCCATTGCCTTGCCCACGCATACACACATCGTACATCCACACACACGCCTCTGGGAAACCTGTGCACGACAGTGCACGAACTGTGAATGTCAGACAACCAATACATACTTTGCTAGGTGCAACACATTAACCTATCTCATTCTCCCCACAGGTGCCGAACTGCTGGATGCTGGAGAGGGAGACAGCAGCCAGCACAGCCAGTCCGCAAGCCCCCGACCCGGACTCACGGATGTAGAGGAGCTGGACACCTCCTCGGACGTGGACCACCCAGCAGGCCCATCTGGTGTGGCAGGGCACAACCGCTCCCCAGGGCCCCTCCTACCCACCAACCCATCGCCCAGGGCTGCTGACCAGTCACAGACCCCTGCTGCCACGGTCGTTGCGGCCACCACCACCGCCGCAACCACCACCACCGCCGCAACCACCACCACTGCCGCAACCACTACCACCACGTCATCCCTGGCCACAGCCCCAGCGCAAGGGGTGGCCCGGCCGTCGGGGTCCACCCTGGGAGCCAGAACGAGGACCGTGGTGAGCAATGTGGCTAGTGGGCAGGTCGGTGGCAGCAGTACTGGTAGGAGGAGCAGGGTCAGGCCAACGCCATCTGTGCCTGGGAGCCAAGGCCAGCCGCAAATCGACAGAGTCCTTGGGGCCTATGAAGAGGCCCAAGGAGAATGGGCCAGGTCGGCTAGCAACACGCGGGAGGTCCTTGGGGTGTTGAGGGCCATGAACGCCCATATGGGCCAAATGGTGGCCCTCATGGGCCAGCTGGTGGTGGTGGTGAGGGCACAAGCAAGGCCAGCAACACCACCTCCGCCACCACCTGCTGTGGCGCAGGGTCGTGCAGCATCGGGTTCCCCTGCATCCACAGCGAGTGAGCACTCCTCAGCCACCACCAGCAGCCCACCAACACACACCCCCCCTTCCAAACGTGGAAGGGGCCGTCCGAAGAGGAAACAGGTGTCCAGAGAGGACTTTGCACGCACCAAACGCCAGTGAGTCAGCCAGCCACCTTGACCACCTACTGCATTGACTTGTAATACGATCCTACCCCACACTGCCATGTGAATGGCATGTGTCTGTTGGACTGTGGACATAGGACTAAATGGGTACACCTTGAGCATCACGCAGCCATGACCGTCAACTCATAGTCACTGCACGCACCACTTTTGTTAACACCTTGCACACAATAACATGTCACCGCTGAAAATAAATACACCTTGATCACAATCTGCTGTCTGTGCCCTGTGTTTATTCAACGATGTGCAACCGCCACCATGAGCAGAAATGTATCTGCTGTGTGGTATGTCGATGGGACAGGAGAGGCTGTAGGGACCTAGGGGTGAAAAACAGAACAAGAGTACATTCAATGAGTGTGTCACACACTCATCACACAGTACTTGTCACCAACTACAAGCAATGTACACACATCTCACAGAGCAACAGGGCACAATGCAACAGCCACTGTCAGTGGCATACTAACCTGGACATGGACCATTGACACACAGCACTCAGTGAACAAAAGGCCTCTGTGACAGAGCACACATACACCTGCACAACTACAGCTACTTCAGCCGTCGTAAATGGACACTCACCGTCAAGTGAAGTAGCGGGCGATGAGCTGCTGACGCACATTCACAGCTTCCTCCTCTCCACTGTCCTCGTCATTGGACCCGTCCTGGTCTGCAGGCTGGGGCCCTGGATGATCACCGTCATCCACTATTAGGGGATCTGCTTGCGAATAGCCAGATTGTGCAGCATGCAGCAAGCCACTACTATCTGGCACACCTTCTGTGGGGAGTACGCCAGTGCGCCCCGGTGCGGTCCAGGCATCTGAACCTGGACTTGAGGAGGCCAAAGGTCCGCTCCACCACATGTCTGGTCCTCCCATGTGCCTCATTGTAGCGGTCATCAGCTGGGGTCCGAGGATTACGTAATGGGCTGAGCAGCCAAGGCCCATTCGGATAAGCAGAGTCCCCTGGGTGTGAGGAATACCGAGATTAGTTGCAATTCCAACTGTCCCCAAGACAGCATCGCACAACAGCCACGCTACACGAGTACACATACTCACCAACAATCCAAGCACGGTCCGGTTGCAGATTGGTCATCAGACGTGGTAGGATGCTGTTGCGCATGATGGGCGAGTCATGGGCCGATCCTGGAAACTTCGCACACGTGTGAAATGACCATGTCCGCAAGGCACACCACTTGCACATTCAGGGAGTGGGTGTGCTTCCTATTCTGATAAATGTGCTCCATGGCCTGTGGTGCTACAAGGCCAATATGGGTGCAATCGATTGCACCAACAACGTGGGGGATCCATCCAAGAGCATAGAAATCACCCTTCACTGCTGCCAATTCACGTGCCCTGGGGAATCTGATGTACCTGTTCCTGTACAGCATCATAGCTGACAGTACATCACGAAGCACCATGCTGAACATGGGCTGGGACATCCCACTTCCACTGCCCACTGTGTGTTGGAATGACCCAGTGGCGAAGAAATGCAGTGCAGCCATCACCTTAGCCGTGGGGGTAAATGCAGTTGGATACACCCTGCGAGGACAGAGGTGGGGTTCCAACAAGGCACATAGGCGATGCAGGGTGGGTCGGTCCAGACGGAATTTCCGGATTACCTGCACATCCTCCATGTCTGACAGCAATTGGTAGGGGCGATGTATGTTTGGTCTCCTCCTAGGAAAGATGGAAGTGGACACATGTGAAAGCAACACGCCACAGGGCATTTCCACATACACAAAACACAAATGACTGACCAAGCAATTGAATCACAGAACAGCTGACAAGTAGGGACAGCACAGCCACAATACACTTGCACAGGTCCCTGCCAATTGCAATGGGCAGTGACACACACCATTGCTATGAGCATGCACATGGGGATTTAGGCCTTAATAACTTGTAAGGCATGCTTATGGTATCAGACTGCATATTTGGCAAGCGGCAATACCACGGCAACATAACTAGCTGCTGTGCATGACACTGCTTCCGAGGCTGGGTGAGTATGGCACACACCAACAACGCTATGGACACAGGCTGAGCGGCCAAAACAAGTGGGACCTGTAGCACGAGGGGATATGAGACAGTCATTGATGTCCCTACTGCACCCTATGTACAGCACTGTACGGATCACACCTCCAGAAACATTGACAGGTGTACACATTGACAGCTCCATGCCAACACGGCTGTGTGATTGCCAATACACATCACAAGTGACACGTAACGTTGCACATGCCAGGTGGCAGATGTACATAGTGAAAGATGGCATGTGTGTGCATATGCATATCCCATGCTCCCATGCCAATGTGTACATGATGATATGCTAACAGACATGTGGAGGCTGGGCACTGGCCGTCACTGCCTATGCACACAGCATGTTGTGGCCCTGTCCATTGTGGACCTGCTCCCACACACAACTCATGGCCACACCTGCAGATGCATTGCGCACATTATACTGTGTGGTGCACATGGCATCAGCGGACTGTACCCGCCATGGGCCAGGCCCTTGCGGCCAACTCCAATGACCCTCGCGGTTGCACCCTGCGTGTTCCACTATGGAGGTAAGCGTCCCGGGCCAGCTGGGAGCAGGCCATCATCTGCAATTGAAGCTGGCAGACATGGTACACAAATTGCAGCAGCTTGGACCCACTGAACCTGCCCCAGGGGGCTATATGAGTGTGGGAGTGTGACCGGCATTACCACAGCTACCTGGGATTGCAGCCTGGCATCCCTCAACAACACCTGCTGCTGCCACCTGTCCACCTTCACGTCGATGACGCTGAGGATATGTCCAGGTCCACTCACCAGCGAGGAGCTGGAGATCCTGGGTTCCGAGCTCCACGCACACTGCACATGGCTATTCCTTGCGAAAGTTGTGTGTGAGAGACAACTGCAGTGTGTGTGGAGTGCATGTGGGGGACACACATGTTGTTGATCCGCAGCACTATGAGTCAGAGCCTGTGGGGTTCAAACATGCACTGCTCACCATGCTGACTGCAGGTGGCAGGGGTATGTGAGCTCTCGGGCGCTTTGACATGTCTGTCCCTCCCGAGTGGTGGTACATGGCAACTTCATGTCAGACATCCAGTGACACAGACAATTGGCAATGCAGGTCTCAGTGCACTTTTTGCTCGTGTGAATGTCAGGCTGGGGCCATGCTGCCCTTCTCAGTCCCAGCAGGCCTGGCCTGCACATTGACTGCACAATGCCAGTAGGTGACAACACAGACTGCCTAGTGGGTTACATGTGTCTCCTGTTCAGGACCCTCCGGATAAGCGCAAACTCAGCCCTGTCGATTGGACACACCATGCCTCGTGATAGGGATGTGTGTGAGTTAGTGGCACTGAATGTGACCTCCGTTGCAGGGGTGGGGCATGCACAGGGCGAGTACGTTGATTGTTGCGCAGTGTTGATCACAGTGGGTACACCCACACAGATGTGTTGTCTTGTGATATTTTCCTAGGTCCGCCTGACAATGGACAGTAGATGTGGGCAGACTCACACATTGCACGATGTGCTGTCTATATGCATGTGCCTTCACACCAGGCACAGCTGCCCCTGCACATGTGACCCCTGCTGCCCTCAGTGCTGGGTCTGTTGAGCGGATGCGCCATCTGTGCGTGGGGCAGACAGCTCTCCTCACTTCCGTCATTGCCCATGACATCACTTTGCCGCAGGTGACATGTATCATTGAGGGCCCACATGTACGCGTGGGTGGACTACACAAGACTGTCCGATGGTTGTCACACCCAGTCAGTGCTACGAATGGGAAGGATGTGGTGCTGATACTCATTTATATGTGTCGAGTGGGCGGGGCTACATGCAAGACATGGGAAGTTCATCGGCTTATCTACTAGTTGCAATACACACGAGACATGTCTTTTTATGACCACATCAGGGTCATTCCTTAAACTAACTGGAAGTCAGACAGTCATATGATACCCTGTACTCATGGCCTCCCTCGCTCACCCAAATATGCGTTTGCACCTGAGAAGCCAGCGCATGCACAAGCAGCTCCAAGCTCGCCCCAGAGAGGCCAAGGAGTGTATGTGTGGGTCCAGTTGAACAAGTGGTCTGTCTCGCGGTATAATAAGTGGCGGGACGCCGTACACCTGCGTGGTGCCCCGAGTCGAGACCCGGGCAACATTGACAATGCATGACAGGCTCCGCAGTCCGGATACACCACCTGCAACACACAGAGGCTGTAGCTGCCCTAGCGGCCCAGGCCGCGTCCAACTGGAGCTCATGGACCCACACATTCACTCTTTGGCCTCTCTGGGGCGAGCTTGGAGCTGCTTGTGCACGCGCTGGCTTCTCTGTTGCAATGGCATGTAACGTGTGTGGGAATATAGGCAATGAGTGAGATGGTGCGAGCCACCTTCCGTGACGTCACTCCTGCTCGTGATGTGTGCGCCACCCCACTACTTCCATTTGACTTGTGCCATACTACATATTGAGGATGTGTTGCCTGCGTGATGTGACTAGGAGGAGCGCGCCATGACCTCTCACCCACCATGCTCCACTGCCATCCCGTGCCCTGGATTGCCTGTGCAGGTGGACAATGTTGGGGATACACCTGGTCGACAGGGGATGTGAGTGCCTTGGCAAGGGCCTGGCGGACGCACAGCAGTATCCAGCATGTCCACAGAGGGTGGGCTGTCGTCTACACCTGATGCAGCATTGATCATGTGCCCGCCTGTTGTGCACACACGAGTTCACATTCATCCCCAGACAGGTGGTGTTTACAAATTCCCAGGAGAGCGGTGATGTACTGCTCCGGAATCCTCCCAACACAGCGTGTTTCAAAATTGCATGTGCGCACCTACCCGTCACACCCACCCACCTGAGCCAAGCGTAACTCCCGCTTCACATGACACGTGTGTCTTCCACAGTTGTGCTACTCATTTGCGTTGACATCCAATGACAGTGGACTACATGGTCATCTCACGACTGCCGTGTACTTCACACACTCTCATCCTCTCTCATTCGTACTCGTGGAATGAATAAGCAGAGACACATATTTACTTCAAGCCATGTATTAGGACTTATGTCCTCTGTGATGCAGTATAGTGGACACTACTGGCAGCGAAATGCATGTGGAGGATATACTCAGCATGATTACACATAGCATAGGGTGTAGGGGTACATGTGATTAGTTGTTGACTGTGGGATGTGGGCTTCAGAGTTACAACTGCTTAGCCGTTGCTGTGCTAATGTGCATTTGCTAATTACTGTGGAGCTGCTGACTTTGACACAGACAGTATACATTTTGCCTACCAGACCACTTGACATCATGGGCACAGTACATCTCAGTTCCATGTTACAGGTTTGCTGCTATAGTTACTCATACACACGTGCGTGAGGGGTGTCATCAGGGCATGGGCCTACGTGCATGCAACGGCGTCCCATTTGTTGTTGCAATGTGGTGGCTACTGGACATGACACAGTCACTGGGGTCATGTTGTAGGGGGATGCACTTGTTGTCCATGCAAAAGTCCTGGCACGGACGTTCAGAGGGAGGTGAGGTGACAGCTCTCACATACTACAGCCGACCGATTACTGTCCACTGACCGGTGCATATGTTCATGGGCGCAGGATACATATTATGGCATAGTTGTACCTGCAGTGTTGTCCATGTGGTTGCCATTCACAAATCCCATGCCTCTGCCTTCCCCTGTTCATGCAGAGTTACTGGATGTGATGAGGAACAGAGTGCATGTCCCGAAATTATCCGATATCATGGCAGTGTTGTTAATGGTGTGGTGTTAGTTGCAGGTTGTATGGTATAGTTGTTGTACTGGTAACTGCTCAGTCCGTGCGGAGCCAAGCATGGGTACGGTGTAGGACATCATTGTTCAATTGGGGGTATTGCGTCGGGGTCCGACGAATTGACAGGTTGTCAGGTATGCGATACCTTCCAGCAGGGCTTCCATGGCATTGGTGGTATACATGGATGCCATCCAATGAAGCGGATGGTGCCTGTCAAGGTGTTGGTCGTAAGTTGTCCCTTGTAGGAGCCTGATGGGACATGTTGGATGACATTCGATGAAACTGTGATCCAGAATACGTCGTGTGGAGGCACAGTGGTCCCATTGCAGTGTGGGTCCGATTGCAGCCACATACGCCATGCCCCCATAGGCTGAACAGATCCTGTCGTGGACGTCCAGGGGGTTGAACAGTTGTACCAGGTCCGCCATTGGACATGCCGGGTTGGAGAGACATAAATCCACAGGACAGTGGAAGGGACACCTCCGACAGTAGAAGACTGGGATGACGCAGCTGAACAATGCAATGCGGTAAGTTAGTCGGTAACTTACGTTCAGCAGAGCCAGATTTTCACATCCCAATATCTGTATCAGGTTATGTTTGTATACCTTCATCTGTCCGGCGTAGTTGGGTAGGTGTGGTGCAAGTGCCATTTTGCTGCAGGGCGATGTGATGGCGTGCTCCGGCTGTCGGTGCAGTATGCAGAGTGCAACCTCCGACGTTGCTGGGAATTCTGTAATGGTCGTAGGGAGGCAGGACTTGGGTTATAGTAGCTTGTGCGGAGGACACGGGCCCTCATCCCACATGCTTCTATGAATGGTCAAGGTCAGTGGTGTCTGGCTCCTTCCAGATAACTTGCATGTGAACCACATGGGGGAGTGGTATTATTTCTTTTTCCGTTCGAAATGTTCTTTCGTGTTATGCGCTATCTGCCCAGTGGACGGTTCCCTCTGCATGCCTGTGTTGTGCTTATTTTGGGGATAATGACTGTATTGTCCTGCTTGAATGGTTGAGCTGTGGTTTCGGTGTGGGTATGGAAGGCCATTCAGTGCTATCTCCTCTCCCGTGTGTGGGCGGCACGCAGCGTTTCTGCTATACGTTGGGCCTTGTGTGTGGGTGTTATAATTGGTGCCACCTGTTGTCGGTCCCCGGGATCTTTGATGTTACGTATTGCATGTCTTGGTATTGGGTGCAGGGTGGTATCTGTGTTTCTGTGTGGTACTGGCGTACCTTTTGCCGACGGGGTCCATATTCTGCTGGGTGATATTTCCGCCGCTGTGTGCTTCGCCATGTTTTGCACACAGGGGTGTGTCCTAATTTGGCGTGACATCACTGACATGTTCGGGTCAGTTGTGTGACGTCAGGTTGGCAACAGTGAATTACCGGTTGGAGACATGACTGTGGCAGGTCTGTCACGTGACATGTGCGTTCAGGGTGGGGCTGGTGTGTGGTGTTTGTTGTGCCCTGTGTTGTTTGTGTGCGGCGCATACATGGCGCTGTCGTTGGGCTCTGCGTTGTGCGCATGTGTGGCTGCGTCTTCGCCGCTGCGCTGCGGGGCCGTGACGGGGACGTTACTTCCTGGTCCCAGGTAGTGTGTGCCCGGTTTTTACGAGTTGTTTCAATTTGCCCGGTGTGACATTTGTGGGTGCAGTGGTGGATGTGTCGTGTTCACGCAGGCGTGTCTGGGGGGGGCCATGTACAGTTCTTCTGCCCTTGCACTGTGTGCGGTGTTTGCGTGCCCTTGTTGTGTGTCTGCCTACCTGCGTCTCCGCGGTGCATTGACTCCTAGGTTCTGCATCAAGTAGAGCATGGGGAGGGCCTGCAGTGCTGGATTCATGCTCGGGGGTCCGCTCTTTGGTGTCCGTACTCAGCGATCGAGTTTCCTCCTTGGTTTCTCGTGCGGTGTCTCTTAGCCGTGGGAGCTGTTTGTTTGCGGCATCGTAATTTGTACGCCGGGCAGTACGTGATTTCGTCGGACGGTGTGTGTCCATTGGGCCGCGCCGCTACGTGAACGGGCGCACTTTGATGGCGGATGGCGTCGCTGGCTTACGGGCGGTGTTTGGCTGACTTTTCACATCCTAATTGGGCGGGCGTGTGGGCCGCGGCGGGCGGACGGTAACTGGTGGTTTTTACATCCGACAGCACGGCGGTGGTGCTACCGCCCGACATCCTAATGGGCCCCTTAGTGAGGAATCATAAAACGATGCCAAACTTATTGACAAAACAAAAAACGCTCTTCCTATGAAAGCTAGGTCCCAACTATAACTACCTACTGGAGACCGCCAGTAGGTAATTTATATACATATTATATATATCTATATCTATCTATCTATCTATCTATCTATCTATGTATGTTTATATGTATTACCTACTGGCGGTCGCGAGTAGGTAGTTATAATTAGGACTTAGTTTCCATAGGAAAAGTGTTTTTTGATTTGCCAATATCTTTGGCGCCATTTGACGAATCTTCGCGAAATTTTTAAAACTAATGGGGCGCTCTGGTCAGCTCGCGTTTTCTCCATCTTAATTTCCATAGGAACTATTGTTGCGGCTACAGCCCGAACTGATGAACGGAATTACACCAAATTTGGCAGAGAGGTAGTTCTTGGTCCAGAGTGCACTCTTTGCTTTAAATGGTGTAAATCCGTTCAGTAGTTCCTGAGAAATTTTTAAATAAATAATATCGATATCCGGTTACCGCAGTGGATCCTCGAACCCTCCTGAGCACGAGCTTGACTCTGATTGGCTGCCAACACTCCAAACCAGGAAGTGTTGGCAGCCATCTTGTGACTCGGAAAAACCGAGTCACAAGAAAAAAGGGAACAAAATTATTTAAAAAAAGAAAAGGGGGCAGGGTAGAAACACCCTGACCCCCTAAGAAGGTCAGGGGTCCCACAGGGACCCCCAGGGCCCAAAAAAGCATTTTTTTAAAACAATTTTGGCGGGATTCGCGAATCATGCCGAAAAAAAATGAAGCTCAGTGCAGGTCCCGGGGGCAATGCGCATATATATGGGGGGGTCGCATGGGCCCCCGCAGCCCCGGGTAACACCACCTCCCCGGAGCTTCAATCTAAATTAAGAATTGTTGGGGGGCTCCTGCCCCCCACACTGCCCCGGGGACCACCACCTCCATGGAGCACACTTTATTTAAATGCGGGTGTCTGTGGCGGCTTCCCGGTCCTGGGGACCATCACCTCCCCGGGGCTATTTTCACATTGGGAGGGGGGCCACACGGCCCCCCTCCTGGAGCCCTAGATGGCCCTGATGACCGCCATCCCCCAGGGCCGGCTCCAGTAATGTCGCGGCGTGCCCACCCCCTGGACCTGCTCTCGCTTCCAAGAAGCAAAGCAGAATCGCTTTTGGACAAGGGGAACTGCATGTTAGCAGCTCCCCTTGTTCAAAAGCAATGCCGGCTCCCGCAGGAGGCGGAGAGCCGGCTGGGACCGCGGGGGCATTGGGGCTTCCCGCGGTCCCCAATGTGAGGGCCTGCCCTGGGGGATGGGGTCCCTAGGGCCATAAGTGGCCCGGGAGGGGGGCCACTCGGCCCACCTCCCCTTTCATTTATTTATTTTAAAAAAACGGAAGGCCAGCCCTCGGTTATGGGATCCCAGGGGCCATAATTGGCCTCAGGAGGGGGGCCTCGCGGCACCCCTCTAAAATAAAAAATAAAGGTAGCCAGGCCCCAGGGGATGGGGTCCCCGAGGCCAGAAGTCGCCCGGGAAGGGGGGCCACGCGGCCCCAATCCAGTAATTAATTTTTTTTTTGAACGAGGCCAGGCCCCGGGGGATGGGGTCCCTGGGGTCATAAGTGGCCCAGGGAAGGGGGTCCACGCAGCCCCCCCTTCTGTAATATAATTTAAATTAAAAAAGAGGCAATGCCACGGGGGATGGGGTCACCGGGGCCGAAATCGGCCTCAGGAGGGGGGCCACGCGACCCCCTTCCCGTTTTTTCCAAAATATTTTTTTTTTAAATGGCTCAGGCCCTGGGGGATGGGGTCCCCAATGCCCACAATATGTTAAGAGAAGGGGGGCCACACAGCCCCCCTTCTAACCAAAAAAATAAGCTGGCATCTTGCTGGAGGCCCCGCCCCCTTGCTGCACCACTCTACAAACGCGCCTCCTGGCGCGTTCTGGGTTGGGGGATTAAGTCCTCTTGAATGCTAAGGGTCCTTAGGGGCCAACTAGCCCACCAGGAACCTCCAGTAAGCCCCACACAGTGGGTTTGCTGAGAGGTGCTCCAAGGCCATGCCCCATTTTACACCACTCTGCAAACGAGTATCTTGGCGCACTGCTGGTGGGGTGATGAGGTCCTCTTGTGTCCTGAGGACCTCAGGACTGAAGTGAACTTCATCCCCCGAGCAGCAGTGCACCAGGCGGCGCGTTTGCAGAGTGGTGTAAAAAGGGTCCGTGGCCTCGGACCACTCTCAGCAATCCAGCTGTGTGGGGCTTACTGGAGGTAACAGGTGGGCTAGTTGGCCTCCAGGGACCCACAGGAGGCAAGGGGACTTCAACCCCCAACCAATAGTGCACCAGGAGGCGCGTTTGCAGAGTGGTGGACAAAGGGGGCGTGGTCTGTGTCCACCTCTCAGCAATCCCACTGCGTGGGGCTTACTGGAGGTAACAGGTAGGCTAGTTGGCCCCTAAGGCCCCCAGCAGCAAAGTGGACTTTAATCCCCATCCAAGAGCACACCAGGGTGCGGGTTTGCAGAGTAGTGGGATAAGGGGGCATGGCCTGCTATGAGAACTTAGCAATGCAGCTGTGTGGGACTTACTGGAGGTAATAGGAGGGGTAGTTGGCCCCCAAGGTTGTCCTTGGGCCAACTACCCCTCCTGTTACCTCCACTAAGTCCCACACAGTGGGATTGCTAAGAGGTCTTCGGAGGCCATTCCCCCCTTTCTCCACCACTTTGCAAACGCACCTCCTGGCAGACTACGGGATGGGGATGAAGTCCACTTTACTCCTGAGGGACTTTGGGGGCCAAGAAGCCCTCCTGGTACCTCCTGTAAGTCCTATGCAGCGGAATTCCTGAGCGCTGGTTGGAGGCTCATCCCCCTTTCTCCACCACTCTGAAAACGCGACTACCAGTTAAAGAAGCATTTGTAATGTAATAGGTATCGCATTTGCAAGAGTTAGAGCTATTGGCATTGTAAATGTAAAAGTTTTTTACTAATGTTTTTAGAGTGGAGTGGATGTACGTTGTGTGTAGTGGAATTATGTGGTATGTTGTGCAGTGAAATTATGTGGATAGAAAGTATGTGGTATTTAGCGTATAGGAATTATGTAGAGTGGGATTATGTGTTATGGAGTGTAATTATGTGGTATGGTAGTCTGTGTTGTGGAGTGTTAACCTCAGGTGTAGTCTTCCTTGTTTCCATAGAAGCTAAACTATGAATTCAATGAGACAAAAATAAGAAGAAATCACTGAGGAGCACTTCTGGACCTAGTCAGAGGAATGAGCAGGGCCACTGGAATTATACGACTGTTTGGCTGCACTGACTTTCGCACAATTATGCATTTTCCACATTAGCCACATAATCCATCATCTGCTAACTAATCTGCAGATTTGAACAAAAAGCCTTGTTTCTAGCTCAAACGGCTCAAACGTTACCAAAAATGCAGCGACAAGTGTTACAGCATGGTGGAAGGTCCTTTGCAAACCTAGAATGGTCACCTGTTACTTATTGCTAAATGTGGGTGTTATATTGGTACTAATGGTGTGCAAGACACTCTTGCTTCTTTCTGCACCTCTCTTGCCTCTTTCTGCATTTCTGTTGCTTCTTTCTGCACCTTTCTTTCTTTTTCTGCACTTCTCTTGCCTCTTTCTGCAAATCATATCTACTTTCTGCACCTCTTTTGCCTCTTTCTGCACCTTACTTGCTTCTTTGTGCACCCCTCTTGCCTCTTTCTGCACTTCTTTTGCATCTTTCTCCACCCCTCATCCCTCTTTCTGCACCTCTGTTGCTTCTTTCTGCACTTCTCTTGCTTCTTTCTGCACCTCTGTCCCTTTTTTCTGCAACCCTTGTGCCTCTTCCTGCACCCCTCTTCCCTCTTTCTGCACCCCTCTTGCCTCTTTCTGCACCTCTGTTCCTTCTTTCTGCACTTCTTTTGTTTCTTTCTGCAACTCTCTTGCTTCTTTCTGCACGTGTCTTGCTTTTTATGCACCCCTCATGCCTCTTTCACACCCCTCTTGCCTCTTTCTGCACCCCTCTTGCCTCTTTCTGCACCTCTGTTGTTATTTTCCATATAGGTACCCTATATAGGTGCAGGTAACATTGCAACCTTTCACCTATATTCTTCCCTACATTACATACATAACGGTTCTTAGACACTGACCTTTTACCTAGATATGACACTGCATTCAGAACGCAGGTATTTCCCTGGTTCGATTCTCATACATTATGCATGACGTTTCTTGGGAGCACAGCAGGACTAACAGTAGGATTACCATCTCCTGTATAATATCTCTGCATAAAGTTCAGGCCCAACGTCATCCTTTAGGCCGACACAGTAACACAGCAAGGTAGGACCCCTGGGGAGACTTATGGGTATATATACAGCACATCTTGCTTAGGAAGATAGAGGAGACCGTGACTTCCTGGCTGGCACACTGACCAGAGGCGCTGAGGTTCCTGCATGCAGACGCTCCAGCTCGCAGTGGTCTAGCATGCCTCGTGGGGTGTCCAACTCGAGGCCAGGACGGGGTCCCACATTCTCTAAACTCTCAGGTAATGGGGTGGACTAGATCCTAGGGGATTCTTGGCATAACACCTACATAGATGCTAGGTACATTTAGGTACATCTAGTTAGGGAGGCATCGTAGGAGTACGCACTTTTATCATGTGTTTTATGTGGTGAGCAGTCAAAATATCGAAATTTTAATGTCGATGTACCAAAATATCGAATGTAAAATATCGATGGTATAAAATATCGATGTTTTGCATATCGACATCAAAAATTTCGATATTGGTATGTGTTGTAAAATATCGAAGTACAATATATCGAATGTAATAATATCGTTGTGTTAAAATATCGATAAAGTGTAGTATTGTGTTATTTTTTGTATATTTTGTATATAAGTGTTTTAATATGTTATTTGGAATGTATTAAAATTGTTTTTTATATTTTAAATAATTTAATTTAAAAAAACTTTTATATATAATTTTAGGAGCGGGATGTTGGGTTTATAGGGGATAAGGGTGGGGAGTGTTTTAAAAATATATATTTTAAATTAAATATTACATTTTTCAAAAAATTTGAATTTATTTGTAAAAATGAAAAATAATATTTAAATTTGAAAATTTATTTTAAGAGTGGGATGTTGCGTTTATAGGGGATAATGTTTGGTAGTGTTTAAAAATATTTATAAAAAAAAATATTATTAAATTTTTTTACATTTATTTTTTAAAAAAGATAATTTATATTTAAATTTAAATTTGATAATTAATTTTAGGAGCGGGATGTTGTGTTTATAGGGGATAAGGGTGGGCAGTGTTTTAAAATATATATTTTAAATTAAATATTATTACATTTTTCAAAAAATTTGAATTTATTTGTAAAAATCAAAAATAATATTTAAATTTAAATTTGAAAATTTATTTTAAGAGTGGATTTTGCGTTTATAGGGGATATTGTTTGGGAGTGTTTAAAAATATTTATAAAAAAATATTATTAATTTTTTTTTAAATTTCTTTTAAAAAAAGAAAATTTATATTTAAATTTAAATTTGATAATTAATTTTAGGAGCGGGATGTTGTGTTTATAGGGGATAAGGGTGGGGAGTCTTTTATAAATATATATTTTATATTAAATATTATAAAAAAAAAAATTGAGAATTTAGGGGGTCATTACGATGGCGGGCGGAAGCACAACCGCCGTGCTGGCGGATGCAAAAACCACCAGTTACCGCCGGCACGCAGCAGTCCACACGCCCGCCCAATTACGATGCGAAAAGTAGGCCAAACACCGCCGGCAAGCCAGAAACACCGTCCGCCATCAAAGTGCGCCCGTACACGTAGCGGCGCAGCCCAACTGACACACACCGTCCGACGAAAACACGTCCCGCCCGGCGCATAAATTACGATGCCACAAACAAACGGCTCCCACGGCCAAGAGATACCGTACGACAAACCGAAGCGGTAACACGGACGCCGAGCACGGACAACGAAGAAGCGGCTCCCCGAGCATGAATCCAGCACTGCAGGCCCTCCCCATGCTCTTGCTGATGCACCACCAAGGACGCAACGTACCGCGGAGACGCAGGTAGGCACACACACAACAAGTGCACGCAAACAGCGCACACAGTGCAAGGGCGGAAAAGCGGACAACCCCCCAGCGCGTGTACACTACACATCCACCATTGCATCCACATATGACACACAGGCCAAATCGTAACATCGCGCAACACATGTGTACACACCACCTGGGACTAGGAACCAACGACCCCGTCACGGCCCCAAAGCGGCGATGACGCTCGCCACACATGCGCACAACGCAGAGGCCAACCGCAGCGCCATGCATGTGTCGCACACAGACACAGGGACACAACCAAGCAGCACACACATCAGCCCCACCCCGAACGCACATGACACGTGACTGACCTGCCACAGACATGTCCCCAATGCCCAATTCACGGATGTTAGATTTGGGGGTCTCTAGTTGGCAGAGGTATAATTAATTTTAGGAGCAAGGATGTTGTGTTTGTAGGGGATAAGGGTGGGGGAGTGCTTTTGTAAATATATATTTTATATTAAATATTATAAAAAATTAAATAATTGAGAATTTATTTATTAAAAGAAATATTTATATTTAAAATTTTGAATTGAAAATTAATTTTAGAGAGAGTGTTGTTGGGTTTTATATGGGATAAAGGGTGTGGAGTGTTTTAAAAATATATCTTTTAAGTAAAATATTATCACAATTTTTAATAAATTTAGAATAAATTCTTAAAATAAAAATATAATATTACGATGCTCTAAGGGCCGTCTACGATGGCGGGCGGAAGCAACAACCGCCGTGCTGGCGGATGCAAACCACCAGTTACCGCCGGCACGCAGCAGTCCACACGCCCGCCCAATTACGATGGCGAAATGTAGGCTAAACACCGCCCGGCAAGCCAGCAACACCGTCCGCCATCAAAGTGCGCCCGTACACGTAGCGGCGCAGCACAACTGACACACACCGTCCGACGAAACACGTACCGCCCGGCGCATAAATTACGATGCCGCAAACAAACGGCTCCCACGGCCAAGAGATACCCGTACGACAAACCGAAGCGGTAACACGGACGCCGAGCACGGACAACGAAGGCGGCTCCCCGAGCATGAATCCAGCACTGCAGGCCCTCCCCATGCTCCTGCTGATGCACCACCAAGGACGCAACGTACCGCGGGAGACGCAGGTAGGCACACACACAACAAGTGCACGCAAACAGCGCACACAGTGCAAGGGGCGGAAAAAGCGGACAACCCCCACCAGCGCGTGTACACTACACATCCACCATTGCATCCACATATGACACACAGGCCAAATCGTGACTATCGCGTAACACATGTGTACACACCACCTGGGACTAGGAACCAACCACCCCGTCACGGCCCCAAAGCGGCGATGGCGCCGCCAGCACATGCGCACAACGCAGAGGCCAACCGCAGCGCCATGGCATGCGTCGCACACAGACACAGGGACACAACCAAGCAGCACACACATCAGCCCCACCTCGAACGCACATGACACGTGACAGGCCTGCCACAGACATGTCCCCAACGCCCA